>WMED01000265.1:9353-38691 GCA_019650415.1 Pipa parva
ATTGAATCCTGGATTAGGCTGTTGTTCTTTCTAAGACACATTATTGGTAGTCTCTCCAATAAGGTATTGCTAGTTTTTCACTGATTCTCCCTAAATGAACTGGCCAAGTTTCTACCTGGTGCAGCCCAGACCTTAACTCAAATCTAAATCTAAGGATACTTCCTAAGAGATTCCCCTCTCTGTATAGAGTATAGATCCTCATGCTTTTCCCGATAGCTCTGGTAGACCTCCCCTAGCTGTATGATCTGGTATAGGGCGCAAGAATGCTACTACCAAAGGGATAGAACTCCCACATTCCCCTCTGCATATAGGGGACCTAAGCAGCTGGTGCAGAATGATGGAGGCCTGATTCTGACACTTTTCAAGTTGCTCTTAGCATGCACTGAAATAGCTTTAGGTTTCATACTAGAATACAACTTCTGAATTAAGATTCAGTCCCAATTTGCCTTTCTCTTTTAATGAATTAAGATTTCTTAGAGTGTTTCTTCAATTTGCTTTGCTATTGGATTTAGCACTGTCGACTGGAACATTTATTGCATGACATGTATTGTTTTATATTTTTATACCACAATATCTCACTGTTATTACAACAATCTTTAGTTAAGGTATCTGGCAATGGAAACGGAAGCATTACCTTTATCACTGTTTAATAAATATGCCTCTAAACATGTGAAAGTGTTAACAGTTCCATGGCAATGCTGCTTTTCTTTAGGTGCTGGTGTTTCTCCTTGGTTTTGTGCATATACAGATGTAGCAGAGATTATTTTGTCATACTCTTTAAAGCAGGGATGCCCCACCTATGGCCCGTGGGCCATATCCGTCCCACGACATGGTGCTATCTTGCCCGCGGCCCAAATTCCAAAGTCCAAATTGTTGCATATAAGTTTGAATTCACCCGCTAAAGACAGTTGCAATGGACTTTTACTGTCACAGTCACATCTTTATAATGAGAATATTGTCGCAGTCGCGACTTTACTGTGGAAAATTGTCGCAGTTGTAACTTTAAAATTTGTCGCGGTCGTGACTTTATAAATCGTGACTTTGATGCAGCTTGTGACATGTGAGGTTGGGCATCACTGCTTTAAAGCTTATTTTTTAATTTGAACACAAGGCAATTCCTTTATCTGTTGGACTGCATGTTCATTTACTGTTGTCTTTTCTTGAGTTATTTTAGCTCTATGTGATTAAATGGTCCAGAGTTACGCCCATTACACAGTATTAAATGGTTAAACAAGCCCAGCTATATCTGTAAATTGTACAGTTGTTGTGATTACAAAGGAAAGTATCTCTAATTCTGGGTAGTAAATAAAGTTTTTGACAATTATATTTTCAGTTTGAATGGATTATTGCTGAAGAAAATACGGAAAACATTTCAAATTTCCATTAATGGGTGTTCTCATTTAGCCTCATTGTAAGTCTCTGGCTGTTGGCCATTGAAAAACTGAGTTACTAACTCTGGCTAAATTTACATTATGGGATGCTTGTGTAAAACAGCAAGCTTTGACTCATTGGCTCATTTCTTATTCTGCATTTTAAGGTCATCATTCTGCATAATAGCTCTGCAAAGTTAAGGTTAAATCTCAATGTATGATAATGTAATTACCCTCAATAATTGTAACAAATGTTTTTACCTGAAATTTTTTTGCAGCTTTAATTGCCATTGGTCGATACAGCACGACCATAGAGACAGTGGATGTTGGATGGTGCAAGGAAATTACAGATCAAGGAGCCACACTTGTTGCACAAACCAGCAAATCTATCCGATATCTAGGTTTGATGAGATGTGATAAGGTAAGTGGATCGAAAAACAAATACACATTGCATGAAGAAAATACATTTTATATAAATATATAGTATAACTATGTAAGTGTCATAATAAGGTCTGGTTAGAATACATCTCAATGTTTTTCTTTGTGAATTCAGTGAAAACAATAAAAGTGGATTAGTTTTTACACATCACTAAGAATAAAAATGCAGTAAGGGATATTAGGGTATGTTCACATGGGCGTTTAAAAATTTGTAAACTCACATAAATGTAACTAACTGAAAAATGAATATAAACCCACTAGGCATTAACCATGATTTTCAAAAATTTGCCAGACATTTTATATTTTTTGTAGATCATCCCATTACATTAAAGGTGCATCAACTCATGCATGATACTTCTAAGTGACTCATAAATGCACTGTATTTAAATCCTTAAAGGAGAACTAAGGTCTTGTATAATCTAGGGGTGATTTGAAAGGGGTTGCTACTTACCGATAATAGTGTTTGTCTCCAGCAAAGTCCCTTATCTCTGCTAAGCTGCCAAAATGATCTTCTCTAACCAGGCACTGTGGTACTCTCTTCTTCTGGTTCCTGATTGTTTAATCAAAAAGAGCAAGTACAGTACCAGATATTTTTTTTTAAAAAATCACTTTTCAGGCCAAACATGGAATATTGTGTGCAGTTTTGGGCATCAGTGCACAAGAAAGATGCGGTTGAGGTTGAGCGGTTTCAAAGGTGGGCTACTAAAGTAATAAAAGGAATGAACAAACTACAGTACCAAGAAATATCAAAACTGGACCTGTTTAGTCTAGAAAAAAGAAGATTAAGGGGTGACCTAATAACCATGAATGTTAGGGACCAGTACAGAGATCTGTCCCACAATCTATTTATACCAAGAACTGTAAGTATAACAAAGGGGCGTCCTCTACGTTTAAAAAGTTTCTGCATCTACATAGAAGGGGATTTTTTACTGTAAGAACAGTGAGGTTATGGAACTCTCTGCCTAAAGAAGTTGTTATGGTTAATTCCAATAAAGAGTTCAAAACTGGTTTGGATGCTTTCCTTCAGTATAAGAATATTATAAGTTATGGATACTAGATAACTGAAGGTGGGATCTTGATCCAGGGAATTATTCTGATCCTTCAGTGTAAGAACATTACAAGTTATGGATAATCGATAACTGGAGGTGGGATCTTGATCCAGGGAATTATTCCGATATTTGGAACAATTACTTTTATCCAGTATGTAATCAGGACCTATCCATGGGCAAGAATGTCAGCAAGGAAGTGCACTAGAAGGGCATCCTTACAAGTAGATAAATTTCCATCTATTCAAATACAAATTGACTTTAAAAAAAAAAAAAAAAAGATTTCCAACTTCCAACCTTTTCCGCATATTACAGCATCTCTTCTGTGTAAACAAATCATTGCATAGTTACTAATTTTACAATAGCTGTTTAAAAGGACAGAAAATCCAAACAATAAAACTACCAAATATACCTTAATACCAACAATACATTTATTACTTGCTGCCAAAATATTCTAATGTGTTAAAAACAAATATAGTTTTGCATTTTTTTTTGTGGCTTTCTGAGACATTTCATGAATATTTATTATCTTAAGTTCCACTACAAGCGATGGGACTGTGCAAACTTTTTTATGAATCAAACGAAAGGTGACTGCAACAAAAAAAGACACACCAAGCAATTGAAATCAGGAATCCAGTTTTATGGTTCACTTAAGTACTTTGTAGGAATTACTATTCCGTGGGTATTTTTGTCATTTTACTGTTTTTTAACTGGGTAAAATACATGTTTTTATACATCCTCTGAGACTTGTAGTGAAAAAGATGTGCTAGCCTCTGTTTTTCAGTTTTCACCTACTGTAGGCCTAATGAGTGTTAACCTATTAAAGGTCCATCTGAGACACTTGTGGAATTGCAGTTTCTGACTCATTCTTACCATCAGTTCTGACACCTACTATAATATTCTGTAATATTCACGAACTCAAAACCTTTCTTTCCCCTAAGATAAACAATCTATATCTCTATGGTTTCAAGCCTTAAAAAATAGATGAAATCCAGGTCATGGTACCACTAGTATTAACCTTTTCCTATCCAATAAAATTTCCTGTTCCACCCACTTAAATCCTAATATTTTTGGCGAAAAATGTGAAATTAGACGTTTTCATGCAATATCAGTGAATTTTATCAAAGAAATTAGCAGGAAATAATACGTCTGTAATATTGATGTCCCCTGCCAGGAGACCAAGGATTGGAAGGGAAATTTTGGAATGCCCCCCTCTAGGGGACACAGGATAGGAAAAGGTTAATAAATCCAATCTACTGGATTTGTGTTTTCTTTCTCTCCCTCTTACTCTTTCTCTTTCTCATTATTTCTTTCCTTCCTTCTATCTCCTTATTTCTTACCTTTCCTCTGTCCATCTTTCCTTTGTAGCTTTCTTTTTTCCTAGTCTCTGCCATTTCCCCACTCTTAACCACCTTCCTCACCCCTCCCTCTGGCTCCCTCCTTCCTTTTATCCTTCCCTTCCTCCTTCAGTATTTTTCTTTCCTATACTTTCACTATGTCTTCCACCTATCTCTCCTCCCTCCATTTCCCATTCTTCTTTCCTTGTCTCTTTTCTTTCCTCCCTTTCTCTGTTTTTTTCCTCTCTTCTTCTGTCTCTCTCTTTCCTTTGCTTACTTCCCCCCTCTGTCTCCCTCCTTCATTTCCTTTCTATTCTTCCCTCCTTGCATCCTCTGTCTCCATCCTTTATTTCTTCCTTCCTTTTTCTCTCACATTACTTTCCTCTCTTCCTCTGTTTCCTTCCTACGATCCTTCTGTCTTCCTACCTTGTATCACTGTGTATCCTAATACCCCTTTTCTTAAACATCTTACTGTGTTCAGGATATGAATATTTTGGATTATGCATCTAAATACATCTGCTGGCACCTGAGACATATTAATGCTGCGGCATCTGAGGCATGTGCTAGGACATTTTTCACAGGCAGTAGAATGTAGTAAAAGGTATTACCTATATTATACTTGTCTCTGCACTTTTCACTGTATCTAATTTTGTCTCTGGATATTTTATACTGTATATAGACTAATTAAAATGGGTGAAATTTATTGAACTTGGAAAGACCACTCTTGGTCTTTCCGAATCTACTGAGCGAGATCTTGTATTGTTCTCACAATATTTTTTTTAGATTTTTCAAAATTTTCAATGGAAAGGTAGCCATACTACTAATGTAAAGTATGGCTACCATTCTATCGAAAAAATTCAGGCAGAACTCCTGAAACGTAATGTTTTCACTTTTACCCAATGAAGGGTTGCAGCACAGCTGCGTTTACGTGGTTTCTTCCTTTCTATGATTGTGAGGCCCAAAACTCTTTGTACTGTGCCTTCATAAGGCTTCTATGAACTACAAATACGTGTGTATATACAATATATGAACAAGTATAAACAATGATGTTTATATGTTAAAAATGCATCTTCAGCCTGGAGTTAACTATTGGTTATCTGGCAGTTTAAGCCCTGAAGAATGATTTCAGTATTTACTTGCCTTCTCCATGATCTTTCGCTTAGAAGCCATTTAGCCAGTCCTTGGAGCAAATACTGTCATTACAAACCAACCTCAATTGCACCTATTTTAGATTAGTTGGTTACTATGTCAGTAATCATTCCAGCTGCCTACCTATGGCTTCACAGTAAAAAAAAAAGTGGGCAGCAGACAAGTGAGTAATGAAGCATTTCACTGGAAAACACAGTAATGAATCATTTACTTATTAAAAACTGATTTTCAGGGTTTAAGCTGCCAGATAATCTCTAGCCTGGAGAACCCCTTTAAACATAATTTTACAAGAAATTGCTTTAATAGATCCTTCTACTAACTTTGCAGTGAACAGATTTCATGCTACTTCTGGGGCATTTGTTGTGATATAATGTGCAACAAAATATACTTTTTATGAGACAAATGTAAGAGAAATGTGTTAATTGACAACATTACAGTAAATTTGTACTTTTTCATAATAGCGTTCTTTTCATTTTCTTTTCCCTCCTAAAGCGTGATTTAATATTAACAAATGAAGATAATTGTAATAGAAATTGCAAAATATTTCCAGTTTTTCTAATGCGTAAAAGGTAATTTTGCTCAATTCAGCAATTAGCTAGTAGCAATGTACTTGGTAATTGTGTCAAATGATTCATATTCACTTCTAATGTACTGCTATCAATATATTTTCTGTTTAGCACAGATGAGTATAGAGTACAAATGTTTGACAAAAAAACAATTAGGATGGCAAATTAGCCAGGCAGTATTAAAATGCCACCTCGGAGATGTATGAGTGTAATTAAAGAACGACAAATATTACCGTAAAATGAAGATATCTATACTTTTAGCTATGATAATCTCCACACTGCTGTGTAATTTGTGTAATAATTCTTGGTAGTTCTCACTTGTGTATTGTAGCATTATTAAGGTTGCTTTTTTTTTTTTCCTTTTTGTAATAAGCCACAGTAAAAATGTTATTATACAGAAACTAATGGTTTTGCCACACTTTAGTGACAGATAAACCAGAGACCTACCCGGGTAATTGGCTGGATCCAAATAGATTGTAATTTGTAAGTGTCTACGCATTTGTTTAGGGTGTTTAATGATTTTCCTGTTCCACGTTGCTCTTTAAATTAATAATTGCGTATTCCTTAGCATAATAAATATTTCTAATGAAGCATTTGTTTACTGGCTTTCACAATGCTGGCAATGGCTCGTTAGTCAAAAAATAAAAGTTAAAGAATTAATGATTCTTTTAAAAAAAACATAAGAAAAGAAAATTGGTTATATTGAGTTCCCAAGACAACATCTATCAAACTTATTTCTTTGGTATCAGACTTTTGAAATCATTTCATTTTTGCAGGTTTCTGGAGCCCTGGGATCTTGTTTGTTCAAACTCACAATAGGTATCTCAAAAGTGCTATCAAATGAGAATTGCTAGAGTGTACTTTCTTCCTGTAAAAATCTGTGGGTAAAAGTCTTTCTTTAATCTTTTAGATGAAATCACATATAGCACCACAGATGCCAAGGTATTTTTGTCTTTTTTTTTTGTTTGTTATCTTAATTTTTTTACCTCATAATGTAACATTTTCTGAGTCACTATTTATCTGTATAAGTTACCCATCTCTGACTGCCCATGTTCTGGTGAAGTTCTGCAACAGACCAAGTTCCTTTGAACAGGTTGTAAAGCTTATGAAACTTAATTTACTTTGAAGATGGAGCTGGTTCTGTTGAAGTTTCTTTTAAATTTATGCAATATCATTTCCTAGAATGTGATCAGGTTTTTTCATATTGGTCTTCTCTTTCACTGGTGCACAGTTCTGGTTTTAAGCTATGGCTGTTTTAAGTTTATTGCCCTATCCATGTATTCACTAAATTTATGTAGAAGGATATTGCTTTTTTTCCATTAAATGTAGCAGTATTTAAGTAAGGTTTTCATATGTTCTATTAAGGGAAAACAGCTTTGAAAATGTTGGTGCCTTAGATTTTTCTGTACCTTATGTATTCATGGCATAGAATAGCAGTTATATTTATCCTAGCCAGGCCTACTGCAAAAAATAGTGGCTGGAGTTTCTCTTCATGGAGAATCGAAAGGACTGTTCTTTCCAGTGAAGAATACATATGGTAAAGTGGTTTCAGAATTGCGGTGGAAAAATTGTCCCAAAGTTATTTAAAGAATCTCTGAAGATACTGAAATAGGAAAATAGCACTTAGTTAAATGTATATCATGTGCACAAGCTTTACAAATCAATCAGAAAGAGAATAACAACAAAGTTCCAATAGAAAAGCCACTCTTTCATCAAACAGAAAGTGGAAATACGCATGATCATTTTTATTTAAAGTGTTGTCGAAATCAGAAAATGAAAATACAAAATGTAAACTTTCCAATAATAATAATAAAAAAATTTTAAGGATGAAATATTCTGATTTAATGTTACCTTTGAAATAAGTCTTTATTAAAAGACCAAACAAAATCAGTCTATACTGTGTAAACTTAACAGTTGTGTTGACAGTAGGTGTAACGTCACAGAAAGATAATTTGTTGTTAGGAATAACGAGCGGTAGGGGTTTTAGTGTGCATTCTCTGGAAAGGTTTCCTTTGTATAATTACGTAATGGTATAATATTAACACCTCATAACATGCTGCAAAGTTCCCTAATATGAAGATCTGACGTGAAGAGGATATCCAAAGGGTGTCAGGACCATTCACAATGTTTAATTGTTTTTCTCCAGCTTTCATCTATCAAATGATGCATCTACCCAGCAAGCAGAACACACTTGCTTGACTATTATGAATAGAAAAATCTTTATAATGCTCATATTCATTCCATTGTAAGGATAACTGTCCTTTTAAACACAGGGGATTACAGTAACAATTTACTTCTGACATAAATGAAAAGCATTTTAGAAAGCCCATACATTTGTGGCATAGTATAGAATTGTATATTCCTGTGAACTCATACAGCCTGATCTGTCTTCAGTAATTGTCATTTGTTTCCAATATATTTAGCAAACGGCTGTGTGTTTGAGATACTTGCACGCTCTCCCCTTTTTTTTTCTTTTTTTGTTCTTCAAATTGTTGAAAGTTTTTCTCAAGGGTTTGAATGAAGTATTGGCTCAGTGTTTTGTACTTCTAAAGAGCTTTAAGTCATTGCAGACGGCAAAGATGCAAGCATTAAATTGTATAAAAAAACATATAGCAAAAAATAGATTTGAAATCGTTATTACTATGATACTCTTTATGACAAAATCTCCGTGGAATTTCTTTGATATCAAGTTGCCATGAATTAGAATTTCACAAGCGTCTAGAGTCCTCCTAGGAAAGATCAGAGACAATGTTCAGCTGGGTGAAGGCCTCTTCTGTTTGATTCCATTGATTACCCAACTGCCTTTAGGCTACTGGACACAGTAGAAGCAGAGCGTTATTGATCCAAATGAAGAAAATAAAATGAATTCATTTCTCATCAAACTGCTATTGTTACAGCTTTGTTTTTTTTTTATTTCTTTCTTTTTTTTTTTTTTGTGTATGTGTGAAAGTCAGCATACTTAACAGCATGGTGCTAGAGCAAACTGCTCATTGCCTAAAATAAATGCCATTTTGTTTTCCGTGATACACTAAAATGTCAGCCTCACAACTCCATGCTCAAAATATCCGTGCTTTGAAATCCTAAAAACTTCTTCTCCCTTTCAAATAATATTACCATTTTACTGAGCAGCATTAGGAAACAGTTTCAGATTTTTCAATTTTTCCATTGCAAAGCTTACTGCTAAATTAAACCTCGGCAATTAGGCCAATTAAAGAGAGAGCTTGGTTTAAAATGTATGAGTTTTATAAACTGATGACAATAATATGTTTTAAATGTGTAACAACATGCTATACCGGTAATAAAAATAGATTTTTCATTAAATAATTGTAGCAGTTTGAGGAAGAACTAATATTACTCCTAAAAATGAATGGCGCAAGCTTGTCATTCAGAGACAAATTTACTGCTTGTATACACACACATATACATACACACACACATATACATACACACACACATATACATATACATATCATCATGTTTGTATGCATTCATTGAAACTGCTGGTTATTTTGATGTTAACATTTGTCTTACTGATACTTACTGATGCAATGCACAGTTAAAATATGTCTGTAACCACAGATGACATGACAAATGCTTGGTCTAGTTAACCAGGTAGATGAGAAGACTGGTATAAAAAGATATTGTATTTTCTTTATAATTAAATCATACAACTCCTCCTCCAAAAAATAATTCTGGTTAGTTTATATGAAATTTAAGGCTGAGTTTTTGTGTTACAAGCACTTTATATAACAAAAATGGGTAAATGCATAACATACTATTTAAAGTGTACCTGTCACCTCAAAACCAGGGCTGTGGAGTCAGTAAGCCACAGTTGCGACTCCGACTCCGACTCCTGGATTTTATCAGGTTCCGACTCCGACTCCTTCATAAATGGCCAATTTGTAACAATAAATTTACTGTTGTAAACTATTAACATCATGCTTATTCAGTTTCTCACCATCATATAGGTAATCAGACCACTGTCTTAGAGCAAAAACTATATTTATTGGAATACAATTAGAATATAGCAAATAACTTTTATAAACTTTTATAAACTCTTGTAAGTAAATATGCAATAAACACTGTTATGCAGTTAATAAGAAGACATCTATAAATTTGTCCTCAGAAAAAGTATTGCCTCTGTCAGATCCTCCTTCATGGATGCCTTTAAATCTGATCTAATTATTTTGAGAGCAGAGAACAACCTCTCTACACTAACTTGGGTTGGTGGCAAAGTAACCAAGTATAAGAATACATAAGGGCAGTGTAGAACAGTGACACACAAGAAGTAAGAAATGTCTCTATCTCCAGCAGAACTGCTTATCACTGTTGTTCATAGTTTGATAGAACATATATATTTGAGTAACATTTATAAAATTCATATGAAAATTCAATTATGAAATATTAATACTTCATTTTAAAGCTGGAGTCAGAGTCGGTACATTTCTACCGACTCCGACTCCAACCAAAACTAACTCCGACTCCACAGCCCTGCTCAAAACTCTAATACTAATTTAGGATTTACTAATGAAATAAGCATTTTTGTAAATATATATGTATTTTTTTAAAAATGTACCTTTATACAGCGTTTTTCTCTGTCAACTTCCCTGTCAGCCTGCCTTTACTTTCCCGAGTTGGGTTGGGCAGGGCTAAATGATGATTGACATTATAACTCCTCCAATCAGATCCCTGCTAGATTGTGAGTTAAGGGATCTAATTGGAGGAGCTATAATGTCAATCATCCTTTTAGCTCTGCCCAACCCAACTTGGGAAAGAAAAGTCAGGCTGACATGGAAGATGATAGAGATAAACGGTATAGGTACTTTTTAAAAGAATACATATATATTGGCAAAAAACTTTATTTCATTAGTAGAACCTACAAACGTTTGTAATTTAGTATTAGTTTTGAGGTGACAGGTGCACTTTAAATATCTGTAACACTACTTCTAAACCAGAACTCAGAATACTTTGTGAAACCCCCTTTCCATGGTGGCAACATGAACATTTCCTTATATCCCAAGCTAGCTTGCATTCACAGGCATAGATCAGTGCCTACCAATGGGGATAGTAGTAGCCACTTGAAGACAACAAAAACTGGTCACCAGGAATTTTATTTAAAAATGGACAGTGACAACCACAGCACTGCCATGATGGCACAGCAATATAATGAATGTACCAAAATCTTCTTTGAATTACTTTTTATCAGCCAGTGTCTAGTTAGCACTGACTAATCAAACAATTGTCATTCATTCAATAGGCACAAGAAATTCTTCTGCAACTGGTGAAATAAAAAGATGAAAAGAAGTGTAATCAGTTTACTGATGTACTTAAACAATTAGAATACAACAAATTGTAGCGTTGCCCTGTAGCGCCATGGTTCAGGTTTAAACCAGAGCCTAAAACACAATACTTGTGATATTTATAAACACTGTTGTTTCCATTTGTGCAGGATTTGGCACTGTGGCGATTTAACATTTTAAAGAACAGTTTATACACCTTAGGTCAGGGGTCGGCAACTTTTTCGGCTGAGAGAGCCATATAGTGCCGCTCTGCTCAGCCCTTTTGAATCTGGAGCTGCTAACGTCATAGGTGTCACATAGGTAACATCAGCGACTTCGGATTGGCTAGCAACTCCAAAGCGGTGTGACGTCAACAGCTCCGGATTGGCTAGCAACCCAGAAGCACTGAGATAGCTTTGTCTCTACAGCTTTTGCCGGCAATTAGCCGGCAGACTGTAATGAGCGGTGCTTGCATATGAGCACCCACCACTCGTTACAGTCAAAGAGCCACATCTGGTTCAAGAGCCATCGGCTAATGATCCCTGCCTTTGGTGCTACATTTCATTTCATTGAGTTAATTGACTGGTATGCTCACACTTGTTTTACAAATCAAAATCAGCCTTTTTGAAAGATCTGAATTTTTAGTTACTGGCAATGTTAAACTGCTTCCCACTAGATTCTTCCTGCAGAGCCCTAAACTGACTACCGATATCTCTAAAAAATAGTGGAATGGAGGATAACCTCCAAGCATTTGCTTTATCAAAAGTGGTGCTGAACTGCCAGACTGTTTCTTAGCCACACCATATTACAGGTTCTGTCCTTGGAAATTCCGATTCCCAGAGGCTTCTCTTGCTGGGTAACTCCTGTTTCATGTTTATGCTGTGCTAGACATTTTTGTAAGTGAAATCATTTGTAAATATTGCATTCTTTACTAAGGCACTACTGTAACACTTTCAGTTTTTTTTTTTTTACCAATTGTATTTAATGGAATACATGTAAACCTGATTCAACAGATAAGAGGAAAAGTCCAATCAGATGTGAACAAAGGCCTGAATAAATGGTATAAAATGAAATACTTTCCAAGAAAGAATACAGTAATAATATTGTTACATTGTAAACAAGGGGTTGTTAAAGTCAATGAATATGTATGTATTTTGTACCTTGACGTTAATGGGGCTGTCTATGTAAGGAGCAACTGTAACAATGGGGTAATGAAAATTGCTGCTGGAAGGGGAGATCACCATTGACCCTGTTGACAATGGGATATTTGAATTTTCCAGGTTGTACAAAATGATTGAAAGGTATTTACTTTGTATATTTTGTATTATCTTTACAGCAAACTTCCATAAAAGCATTTCAAACATTTCCTATACAGTATATTTTTAATAGGATTATAGACTTTTTTTGTAGGAATTTACTTGCTATTTTGTTTAAATCTAATCAAAGACAGGAGTCGTAAACATGTGTCCCTTGGGCTGCATGTGGCCCCTAAGGTTTTCATCTTGCAGCCCACGGGAACTGGAACTCCAAAGACATCCTTGGGGACAGCAGAGATCAGACAAAGGGAGGAGCATGCTTGCCATTGATGTAGGGTGAGCCCTGCAGCACCCACAATGATGGGTGGGCACAGGGCCACAGGAGTGCACCACCACAAGCCATAGAACACAAAAGTTGTGCGCAAGTAAAACAGGAGTGTTCTCTGGTGGAGTAATCTGTGTGGTGGAAAAAAAAATGGCCGGAGGGGGAGGGGGGGGTGAAACACAGCCTGTCAATCTAAAAAAAAATTTCTGTGTACCTGCCTGAAATTTTAACCCTTGAACTATGCCAATATACATCTATTCAGTAAAAAGGTGGGATTCATTGCATCATGACATCAAACGAGGATGCTCTTATAAATTAACTGATTGTCCCCTGCTATTTAACCTGAACAGAAGTTATAAAACTAAGAGGTGTTCAGGGTTGTTAGCTTTCCATTGTTCAGCCTGCCTGAAGATCTTATTTTTTTTGTATTTATAATTTTTATTGAATTTTTCAGGGAAAAAGGCAAAGAATTTACAGAAGATCTTATTTTAAGCACAAACATGTTGGTTTTATTGTACCTTTATAAAGTAGACACTTTCCTTTACATATCCTAGGCTTCACACTATTTTTAAAACTGTAATATTAGCTCTAAAAATCCATTTTGCTGATTTCTTAGAATTTCATTATTTTACCATATCTAATGCAACATACTAAAAATGTATATTATATTATAGTCATATATCACAGTCCCTTTATCATGATGCCTTGAAGCACTTATTTGGAAATTTATAACGTTTTCAATTGGCTTTTATAGGATCAAAAACATTTTTGCAATGTAAAATAAAAAAAGCATCAAAAATTGACTTTGACATGGCAATAACATTTTGTTTTCTAAACTGTTTATTTCTGTAAACCAAGATTTGTACATCCATTCATTGCAAACAGGAAATTGTGTATAATTTACTTTGATTATACTTGTTAACATGTTGATCATAACATTGAATGTACATACATTATTTTACATTATCTCTGGTATTTCTTATTTTCCTATGCGCAGATTATAGGATTTGGTTAGGTTTACTTTAGTTTAATATATCTTATATAACACAATAAGTTTGAATTGAGCATAACAATTCTGAAATTATGTAAAGGGAATAACTTTGGTTTATCAGATCAGCTTAGTGTGTTATGGGGGTCCACCAGCGACCAGCAACCAGCTTGCAGCACATAACTTTTAATTGCCTAAGAACATTCTTCTAGATCAGCGGTTCTCAACCTGGGGGTCATGAGGCCATCCCACGGGGGTCGAGAACTGCTGCGGCACCCGGAAGCGCCCGCAGGAACCCTTCTTATAAGGGTTCCTGTGGGTGACATTGGCCGAAAACGTCACCACGTGACACGCGTATGTGATGTCGTTTTGGCCGAACGTCACCACGTGACGCGCGTATGTGATGACGTTTGGCCGAAACGTCATCACGCGCGGTGCGGTGACATCAGCGCCGGGGGTCGCCACCCCCAGAAGCTTGAGAGGGTTTTATACATTGATTTTCAATTTCTATATGATAGAGAGGGTTATCTTCCATGTCTCTATATAGTCCATTGTTTTCAGGGTATTGGGTTAGATTATGTCCAAGACTTCCATATAGTATGGTATGAGTTCAGTTTGTCGTTTTTTTGGGCAATGACGTATTCTACGGCTGCATTTTTTGTCATCAATGTCTCCAGATTGAAGGGGTTGCAGGTTGTTTCCAGGTTCTGGCTATTATTTTTTTGTGCTGCTATTAGCACTTGGAAGAGGAGTTTTCTGACTGGAGCCTTCACTGACTTTGGGAGTAGTTGTAGAAGTCCTATTTTGGGTTAAAAATTTACTATAGTTTTACTTGTATTTTGTCATTTATCAGTTGGAAGACTTGCTTCCAGAAGGGAGCTATTATTGGGCAAGCCCACCACATATGTAAATTAGAACCTATTTGATTGTATCCTCTCCAACACTTTGGAGATGCAGAGGTGTGGATAGTTGCTATTTTTAGTGGTGTTAGGTACCATCAAAATTACTTTTCTATTTGTTTCAATGTGATTTGCACAGTGGGTTGCTCCTTGATAAGATTGAAATATTTTCTCCCACTGCTGTTGTGAAATCTCTGTCTCCAACTCCTCTTCCCATTTTTCCATACAAGATAACTTATCCTTTTGTATACAGTATATGTTAATAGCATTTTATAACAATCTGTAATTACTCCCATTACACTTTCTCTGCATAGGTATTCCAATAGGGTATTTCTCCTGATTTCTTTGTGTTGTGGCATAACCTTTTTCAGATAGCTTACTATTTGTAAGTATGTGAGTATTGCTGTGTCAGATAGGGTGTATCTTATTTTGAGTTCATCAAATGTTCTAAGGGTGTTGCAGAGGTATAGGTCTTGTATTTTGGTTATTCCTTTTTTTGTAAGTAGATGGATATGTGTGTGTTGAAGCATGTTGTGCAGGGCCTTAAGAGTAAGCATAGGGGATGGGTGTGTGTTGTTTGTTGTTATTTTGTGTACTTTGTCAAATGTTGTTATTAGATGTTTTATGATAGAGAGTATGTGTGGTGTGTTTGGTCTGTCTTTTTTGTTTAACCATAGGATATCTGATATTGGGTTATTTCCTATGTATACATTTTCTATATCACTCCATTGTCTATGTCCCCGCTTGGCGTGAAATCTGATCACAATCTCCAGGTGTGCTGCTTTATAGTAATTGTCTATGTTTGGTACCCCCAAGCCACCTGACTTTTTGGGGAGTTGTAGTGTCTTAAAAGCAACTCTGGGGTGTTTGCTTCCCCATATCAATTGGTTTATAATTTTTTGTGTATTTTTAAGATAGGTTGGAGGTAGTGGTATTTGTAGTGATTGGTAGTAGTATAGTATTTTTGGGAGAGTAGTCATTTTTATTGTTGATATCCGGTTCCATGATAGTTCTAGCTTGGACCACTTTCGTTGTTCGTCTTATGTATTATTGTAGAGGGGTAGATAATTTAGTGTGTATATATTCTGGTGAGATTATATGGAATTTTAAGTCCCAAATAGTTTATATATTCAGATCTCCAGTCATATTTGTATTTTGTTTGATCTTGCAGCCCACGGGAACTGGAACTGTAGATTAGTTATGAGATATGTTTATTGGTAAAGCTTGTGATTTAGTTTCATTGATTTTAAAGTATGAAACATTACAAAATGCTTGGAGCTCTGAATACATGTTTAGTAAACTTTTATTTGGGTCAGTCAGAGTCAGGACAATGTCGTCTGCGAATAGTCCAATTTTTTGTTCTTGATGGCGAGTGGGGAATCCTATGATATTGAGGTTTTGTCTAATTTTGGTTGCTAGGGGGTCGATCATTAGGGCAAAGATAAGTGGGGATAGGGGACAATAATTTTTTTTTTTAAATAGGCAACACCGGCGTAATAAAAAAATAATATTGTTTATTCAACGTTAAATGGACAAAAAACCTTTTTGACTTTTAAATACATATACAGTATATATTGTTTCTAAAATGAGATTTCACCTATATAAACTATACATATACAGAATCTGGTTGAGTATTTCTGGTTGTATCTTTGTATATGTCCATGTATTCTGATAAAACAATTCCATACTGCCTGTTAATAGGCTTTTCAGTACATCAGCATTACAATAATCACATTAGTTTTTATGTTTACCTGGATGGGTAATATGTATTTGCTCTATGAGACTGAGCCTCTCTAACTATGTTTGCCGCAAGCCATTATTGTAATTTAATCTGCCAATGTACGACAGAAATTAACAGTGCAGGGTGAGGCTAATAACTGTTTAAATAAACACTACTCAATACTGTATGGCAACTGGTGTGTCTTTAGGGTGACCAACCTTCTCCAAGCTTTTATTATATTACTCATACTGTCAGTATGGGCTTGATTTGTGAGACATAGCATCAGCGCTCTCATTTAATTACACTGAGAATGGCAGTGGCTTTCTTTTCACAGGAAGAAAGTTTGTTTTTTTTAAATTCCTACATAAATGTGATCTCTTTTAGATGACTGTCTACATATATTATACTATTTTAGATGAGTTTTCACAACTTCCTGTAATTTATAAAGGGCAATTTTTGATATTGGAAAGAACATATTTACCTTAAATGGCAAAAAACACAAAATGTCACCATGCACAAAGGGAATACTTGTACCTACTGGTGACCCATGAATGTTTGGGCATAATTATCTGTCACTTGCTAATAATGAGGCATAAACCTCCATCAGAGGAACAATCACTTTGTATTAAATAATAGTAATATAAATATATTAATATTCACTCTGGAATGCCAACCACTATGTTACAAAAATAAAGAGTGTGACTTCTCAGTGACTTTTGATATCCTTATGAATTACTGTAGAGACTTATTTCATGTCTTTGTCTTGAAAGTGGAATGTTGGCATGGATGATATGAAAAAAGGGGGTTCTCCAGCACTCCATTCAGTGTAAAACAATAGCTTTTATTCCAACCACATATGTTGAATAAAACCATGAATAAGTGCTGCGCACGAAACGCATAGGCATAGTTTGTTTTTATTGTTTTTAACCAATGTGGTTGGAATAAAAGCTATTGTTTTACACTGAATGGAGTGCTGGAGAACCCCCTTTTTTCCTGTACAGCAAGGAAATGTCCTGATGCTCCGAGCACCCATTTTTACAGATTGTTAAGAGGATTGAAGCGGTTGGTATACTTTATTTTCTAATGGATGATATGAGCATCTTATTTTTAAGATGTTAACTGAGATGGAATCATAACCTGATGGTGGATAGATAGTTCACCTATTAGATATTATTTAGACATTTATCTCATCTCTTTCAAACAATGTACCTATAAAATGAGCTGACCATATCAACCATTTAAGAAGAAGGTGGATTTGAATATTATATTGCAGTTATATACTGTATTTGCTGGCCTATAAGACTACTTTTTAACCCCTGAAAATCATCTGAAAATTCGGGGGTCGTCTTATACGCCGGGCATCACTTTTTTCTCTCCTTACCTAGCTCCTCCGTTGCCCGGCTGTCTGTGCTGAGCACTACAGCATTCCTTCCCCAGCATTGATGTAACTTCCTGTGAGCAACAGGAAGTTTAATCATTGCTGGGGAGAGGAAACGCTATAGCACTCAGCACAGACAGCTGGGCAACAGAGGAGCTAGGTAAGGAGAGAGAAAAGGAGGGGGGAGAGAACTAAAGATAGTGCCCCCCTCCTTCAGAGGGTAGGGCTTGTAGGGGCAGCACAGTGTGATGGTGCTCTGATAATCTTGGAGACAGGGAGGGCTGGGCAGACAGAGAGAGCTGACCAATCCAAGCAGGATTTGCGTTGGAAGAGGGGTAGTCTTATATGGCGAGTATATCCCGAACTCTATATTTTAACTGGAAAAGTTATGGGTCGTCTTATACGCCGGCAAATACAGTAGATAAATCTTTAGAATACATGTCAAAATTGGACCTGTTTGAAAGGATGTTCTATTTTGTGTATTTAATATTGTAATTGCAGTTATATAGCTATATCTTCATTGACCTACAGAATGTGTGTCAAAAATTGTCCTTGTTTAAAGGAACGTTTATTCTGTGTTTTAATATTGTTATTGAGCTTTTTTCTTCTGACAACTGTTAGCCATAAAGTCTATATTTTATAGATTTTGGATGAAAAGATGATCTGGTATCATCATGCTTTTAAAACCAGTATTCAAAAATATTAATTATGTCGGGCTGATAGCACATTAGCTTGGGTATACACCGTATTGCTGAACAGAAAAGGATTACAGTCCATATTATATATCAGAGTGCATCAGTAACAGGATGTAGTTAATTTCTGATAAATACATAATAAAGCTTTCTTTATTACAGTCCAGATTAAAAGAGAATCATATAATGTGTTCCCTCAGGTATTTATTGGCTTAAATGATGATTATCCTAAATTGCCACAGATTTGTGGGAATGAATAAATTTGCAGCCAGCATTATTTATATAACCTAGTTAATTGCTGATATTTATGACTGAACGAATGGCGGTTTGTAAGTTGCATTACTGTGTCAGAAAATGGAGGTATCGGGTGATGATGTGTTGGGTAGTCCATGAAAAGCAATGTCACCTACAGAAAGTAAAGTTATTGTTCTTTCTTTTTGGTGCATTATCTGTTCCAGTGGACAAACCATTAGCCAAAAGCCCATTGACTGGTTATCACAAGCTTTCAAGCCACAGATTGAGAAGTGCGCTAAATTAGGTTAATGGCAGCTTGTGTTGGGATCATAGGATGTAATAATGAACCATTTGTAGAATTTTGAGACAAACTAATACATTTGTCAATATACTATTCTGCATCAGATTTAAAAAAATAAAAAGCTTTAAAGTTCCTTTTTAAAGGTTAATATAACATATCTATGTATATATAAATTTCAAATCTAACACTGGATAGCTGGAAATGTATTCATGCAATGTGTTCCAATATGTCTCATGTGTGATCATATCCTCTTAAGCCATGGTATTTTGGATGATTTATCAGTCATGTCCTTCAGCCTGTTGGGGAAATGTGTCAGAAGAATAACCCGGCATATGGAATTTTTTTGCATGTGAATTGAGCATACATCTTGGTCACAAAGCAATGTGAAATGAGGCAACTGTGTACATTTGTCGTCTCATGTATCTGCAATAAGAATGATGAAAAGGAAACTTGTCTGTTTCATATTTTACTTGTCATAAAGCATTTGTATTAAAGTGAAATCTATTATTTTTATGTGTTGGATACATGGAACATTAAAGTAAATACATTTCTGCTTATTTAGTAATTTGTTTTATGCTTCATTTATTTGTACAGCTAGAGGGTATCCTCCCTTGATGAATGTTACTTATTGTTTCTCCAGGTGAATGAAGCAACTGTGGAGCAGCTGGTTCAGCAGTATCCTCACATTACTTTTAGCACTGTCCTCCAAGACTGCAAGAGGACTTTGGAAAGAGCCTATCAGATGGGATGGACGCCGAATGCATCGCCTGCCACATAACTTACAGGAAAAGCTTATGTGTTTAACAGTTATCATGGAAAATGCTGGATAAGGACACTTCATCTTTGAAACAATCTAAGCAACTTTTTTTTTTTTTTAATCATTTTTTTCATTAAATTTCTATAGAGATATTTCTTTTTCAAATTCTATGTACTTGGTCAGCAATGGAGCAACACACAAGGCTCTGTAAGATGTGTATTGCAGCTAGTTCAGTATATAAGGTGTGTGCTTTGGTAGATTGTTGAATAAATACTTTTTTTATTGATTGCTCCTTGATCTGATCTATACATTCTATATATTTTTTTCCATAAGTGATGATTGTAACATGATTAAGATGTTGTGCAGCAGGAACAGGTTTATTTTTCTGCTAGTAAAATATAACAATTAGATTTTTTGTTTGATGGCAATTGTCTGTCAAGTTGAAAAATGTTTGACTATGCCTGCCTTGCTTGCTGCAAAAAGTGTTGTTTCCATCAATAAACTATTTAGGGGCTTAAGTTCATATTTTGTTGCGGTAATCAGCTATAACATTAAAACTTCCTGTCCCTCCTGTTTAATTTGGAGCCTTGCTCACCCATGACCCTGTCTCCTGGTCACCTCCCTTGGACCACTTTTGGTAGGTAATAACCACTGCATGCTGGGAACACCCCACAACCTTCCATTATATATAATAATTTGACTCTTATCAAAGTTCCTCAAATCCTTACACTTTCCCATTTTCCTGCTTCCAATACATCAGTTTCAAGAACCGCCTGCTCACTTGTGGCCTGATATCTCCAATACCTTGACTGGTGACACTGTAATGAGATAATTATTGTTAATTACTTCAGTTGTTAGTGGCTTGTAGCTTATCTCATTAATGCTACATAAAAAGGGCAGGTCACATCTTAGTTAATGTTCAAGTTAATTGCATAATCTTAAATAATCAATTAATGCTAATATCAATAGGGACTAAAACATCATGGACAATCTATTTGGCTTCAGAATGAAATTTCCACTTTAATTGTGAATCTGGTCATTTTCTGTGCTATTTGCCACAGTTGACTGAAGCAGTGTGTCACCTAGACTGCAGGTTTGTGTTTCCAGTGTTTTTACATATAAGGTAAAGAATAAATATATATGGAGATGACCCAGTGTGGATCCACTAGTTTGAAACTTTTTCAGATATTGACAAGAACCATTACAATATGCTACAGTGTTATACAATACAATGTTAATAATACTGATTATTAAAAGAAAAGTAACTTTAGATAAAGATTGACAAGTTATGGTACAAAGTACTGGAAAAAACATTATTTTTAAAGTTGAATTCCTAATTTTGTGTTTGTTTTTCTTCTTTGGGATTTGCAGCCATATTTTATCTGTTCATTTGTTTCCTAGGGAACTTTAGATATCTGTATTTTTAAAGTTCTCCAGAAAGACCAATTCGGCTGCAGAGAGACGACAAAACCCATTAAAAATTCAATTTCATGACCTTTTTGTTTCACAAGTGGTACTATGAAATAACTGACATTACACTCTAATTAACAATTTATTTTTCTGTTATTGGTACTTTAAGTTTTTCAACCTGTGCA
Organism: Pipa parva; assembly: GCA_019650415.1. Classification (NCBI taxonomy): domain Eukaryota; kingdom Metazoa; phylum Chordata; class Amphibia; order Anura; family Pipidae; genus Pipa; species Pipa parva. The sequence continues at coordinate 30,684 of WMED01000265.1, forward strand.
ACAAACAGGTACCCTTAAGGGGACAGGATTTAGGCAAAACTAGATCAATTCTGTTGTAAAATCACTGAACCAAATAGAGCATGCTCATTAAAATGTTAATGTTTCATTCATAGGAATGTGATAACTTTTTTGTTTTGTGACATATAAATCATTCAACCTGTTTATCTGATTTTGAGCTCTTCTTGTATTGATTACCTGTTGTTCAGAATTTGCATTTTTGGCTTTCGGATTACTGTCCAAATAATTATATTACATGTTTATGTTATATTTATGTAAAGTGGGTTACATTTTCTAGAACAATGTTAGTTTTCATTTGAATGCTATGTATAGCATAAGAATAGTATGTCCCAGAATGGAAGAATGAACATAGATTTGAATGCCTTATTTTTATTCAATGTAATCATTCATTCATCCCTCCACAAAAATGGATAGCCAATGGCACAAGGCCATATTTTGATGTGGGCAACCAGAATTTTCAGGTTGACCAGGAAACCCCTGGCAATATCCAGCAAGTTTGATTTAAGCAACCTAATTGGTTGACCCTATCTGCACATGTGGACAAGTTGAAAATAGAGGACTGTGCCTTTAAACTTAACTATATACTGAATGTGTAAAATTAAAAACATTTATAAAACTATCTATGCATTATCTAATGTTCCCTTGACAACTGTAGGACTGCAATCAGCAAAGGAAAAATAAACATCTGATGTCTCTTTATTTAATCTTCTCTTGAGACATCAGTTGCCACCCTAAACCTATCCTCCTCTAGTGTGACCAACTAAAACAAAGTGACATTAACCCTAATTTAACCATCTAGAAACCATATTCAGTAAGGACTCACCAGGCTCCTTTAGGGTACTCTAGAGAGATGAACTCCAACCCAGTTAGATTTTGGCCCCAGGTCACATATTTCTTTTCTCAGCAGCCCTGTTCCAACTCATGCAGGTGCAAGATCTGCGGCAAATTTTTCATGTGTGCAGGCCCCAACACTATTTCTATTAATCTTGAAGAACTGCTAAAAAGTGTTTAGCAAACAAGTTATAAATTACAGTAAAAACAAAAAACAGGAGGTGATGGTGTACAAAATCTGGAATTCTCCATGGATTTGGTTTGTTTATTTGTATTTGTATTCAATTTGTTAAATAACAACCATAAAGGAGTCCAAAAAGACAAACAATTTGTTCATTGTTGTGTTTTAATGTCACATTAAAGACACAGTAATATCAAACAATATATTGTATAAAAATGCCTGATATTTCATTTCAGTACATGCTATGCGCAATTTAGAGGATTCTTTGTTTCCTTTGCTGATAAATACAATGCTTCAGGCCCAGATCCCTAACATTCCCAATAATGTCAGACCATGGCCCAAACCATCTATTGCTAAAAGATTATCACACTTGTCTGGAGCTGACAAACGTGGCATTGGCTGGAGAAAAGGAATAATAGTTGAGACAGGAGTAACATTAGGTATGGGAGCTGGTAAGCCCTTTTAGGGTAAAGTCACATGCTGTGAATCAGCTGTTTGTTTTTGTTGCAAGGCTTACTAGTGAAAGTGTACTAAACTGTGGCTCCTGCACTGTATGCATGGTCTTCCAACACATCTGTACTAATCCTCTATCTAGTTATCTCATGCTCAAGAGAGGAAATTAGAACTGTCTGTCACACAGGTCATAGATGCACCATACTCTCACCTTCTGAAGCAAGCTGCTCTTCACTATAATTAATCCTGCTCCCGCAAAGGCTCTGACATCTAAGCTACTAGCATCAACTAACAGGAACCCTCTTACTGTGGAGAGTATCAATAAGTTGTTCCACACAATCACACACTAGTTAAAACAGAACTGCACTGCTTCCCAGGTGTTCAGTAGTTAACTTAAAGGAACTAAAGCATGAAGAAGATTTAGGATATGCACAATATACATTAGGACAGTGGTCAGCAATTTGGGGTTCGGGAACTACATACGGCTCTTAAGCTGCCATGTTGTGGCTCGCAGTGCATCTTTGTAGCCCCGCCCATGACCTCCAACACTTCTTCTGATTGGATGTTGGCAGGGCATGTGATCGGAAATGTGCGGTCCTCCCCCTTTGAGGTTCCATAGAAATTATTTGCCAGGGGAGGAGAGAGTAAAAGGTTGAATTTGCATTGCATAGTAACTCCGTGTCTGTTTTCATCAATACGATTAGGAAGTCACAAATTCACCTCTCCTTATTCATGAAGCAGTGTACAGCAACAGACACAGTTGCATGCATTGTGTGGCGTAGTCAGTCGCACAATAATAGGATGAGAAGTCATGCGTAATGAGAATTAATCAAGTGAAGGGCAGTGACGTCAGTCTCATCATATCCCACTAACTGTATATAAATGAAAAATACTACTTTTTATATGTCACCTTGTGCCTAGTTCATATTTAGTAGTAGATGAATATAGTTGCAGTCCCCTTTGCTAGTTTTCAGTGAATAATTACCTTTATGCAACACTGTAGCCCTGTTCACATGCCGAATATCCAAAATACCTGTGGACGCAAATTGATGCAAAGAGCTCCATAAATCCACAACTGTAGTAAGCATCAGAATTGGTCGCAAATTCATCACATCACAGAGATTGTTGAATAAGCGGAGTTGGAGAAGTTGCAAAAGGACACGAATACGGGCAATTTATGCAACAGTTTGGACTTTAATGGATGACACCCCTAATGTTATTCTGCCTATGGGAACAGTCAGCTTAAGTGGGAAAATCCAGAATAGTTCAAAATCAGAGAACAAGTACCACTTTCCACTTTGAAAACAACCAATATCGTCACTAGAGATTCTCTAGAAACAAACAGACAGATAAAGGAAAATAACAGTAAGAGTAAGTAAGAGTGACATAATAAGAATTATTCTTTAAATTTATAAGAGCTGATAGCAGCTAAGGATGAGAGAAATTGATAGAATTGTGCCACTTCTGACTGGTTTAATCTCTATGCTCTTACACTGCAGAAACTGCCGATTATTTATTCCTCAGATGCTAACGCTGCCACACTATACTAACATGTTAATTGTTAACATGACCAGGCTGCCACCTATGGGGCCTCTCAAACTGTGTGCCTCATCCTATAAATCAGACATAAATTCATGGGAACCACTAACATGGATCCCACAGAACATAATACACACCTAACCTTAGCCAGCTGCTATAAAACCTCAGCAGATTGAGCTATGAAGAATTTAACTAGATCCTCTTGTATTGAAAAACTAACACCTGATCCTCTGTTTGGACCAGGCTTTCACATGACTTTCCAGGTACTCCATCCAGACAGGGAAACTAACAAGAGAATTGAAAATACCCTCTTACCACAACAAATAAAAAGTAATTTAAGAATCATTCAGTTGGGCACACTAGTTGCTTGACTTCAGCATGTTGTGCATGCAATGCACACAGCTTTCTTTTCATTACTGTGTTTGTGGCTTTGTGTCAGATGAACCATTGACATTTATCTGCTATCAGAGTCTATTCATCAAAGTGTAAATTTGACTCCCAAAGTGAATTTGAGTCACTTTAGGTTGCTGATGCTATGATGGTTGCACATTCACTACGCCTTATTCACTAAGTGGCATTCCCTTGCCAAAGAAGGGAACGGTGTCAGATGTGAATTATTGTCTTGTGTGGCATAGGCAGTCAAAGTAGTAGTAGTAGTATGTGGTGTGATGCAAATTCCACCTGTGAATTGCAGTGACTTCATCCTCACAATATCACACTAACTGTATTAGGTGTATAATAAATCCTATACTATGTCACCATAGCCAGTGCTCTTGTACCTGTCCTAACGCACCTGATCCCTGTTCTCTGGAACTTCTTCATTTAAACAGGCCTGCATTAAACCTTTCCTTAAAAAAACTACACTGGACTCTGCATGCCTCACTAACTACCATCCTGTTTATCGCTCTCGCCTTTGGCTTCTAAATTTTTGTAACGTTTCATCTGCACCTGCATTACTAACTATCTGCATGTACACCATCTCCTGCAGTTTGGTTTTTGGCCAGAGCACTCTACGGAGACTGCTCTGTGTAAACTTGCAAATGATCTTTAGGTTGCCAAAGCCAAGGGTCATTTTTCTATTATAAGTCTTCTAGACCTATCCTCTGCATTTGACATTGTTGATCACTCGCTTCTTATTCAAGTTCTTCATGCACTTGGTGTCCATAATCAAGCTGCATCTTGACTGGCTTCCTATCTTTCTGATCATTCTTTTTTTAATCTCCCATGTTAAGGACTCCTCCTGTCCCACTTAGGGTGGGGATGCCTCAAGACTTGGTCCATGGTGCCCTCCTCTTCTCCCTGTACACTCTTTTATTGGGTGATGTTATCAACTCATTTGGTCTTCAGTATCACTTGTATGCAGATGATACCCAAATTTACTTACCCACTCTTGTGCTAACACCTGAAATAGAGACTCAAATCTCTGTCTCCTGGCAATCTCCTCTTGGATGGCCTACCACCAACTCAAATCTCACTAAAATATATATTTTTTTTATTTTTTCCACCCAAACCTGGTCCTACTCCTAATTTTACCATTCTAGTTGGCAGTGTGATCATCTACCCTGTAACTTCTATAAGTTGTCTTGGGGTGACTTTTATCTCTGATCTTTCCTTCTCTAAGCATATCTCTACCACTGCTAAAACCTGTTGATTTTTCCTTTATAACATCTCTCATCCAGTCCTGTTTGGACTACTGCAGTGTTCTTCTGTCTGGACTTACAGCCTCCCACCTCTCCTTACTCTAGTCTATTCTAAATTCTGCTGCCAGAATTCTCTCCCTCTCTTCCCTGAAGGGACATTCTTTCTCCCAACATCTTTATGGACCATTGCTCCCCATAAGAAAACAAATCATTTACAGTGTTCTCCTTTTGACATTTAAGGCACTTTACTCTGTTGCCCCTCCCTACATTTGCTGTCTCATGTGCCCATATATTCCTCCATGTCAACTGCTCTCCTCTCAAAGCAATCAGCTTTGCATGCCTCACACCAATACTGCCCTTTCTTGTCTTAAACCCTTTTCTCTTTCTGCCCCATAGATCTGGAATTCTATACTTCTTTATCTCTGCCAGGAATACTCCCTTTGCACTTTCAAAACCAAACTAAAATTCTACCTTACGGAGCACTAGCACTGATCTTTAATCTCTGATTTTATATATAAATTATATATTATATTATATTTTATCCTTAAGTAGCTATTTATGCTTATTACGTGTATTTATAGAGTAGGGCCCCAGCACACTGTTAGAGCTCTTGTTACCTTTTTATCTGTGTATGTAAGTCTTCCTCCTGTTTAGACTGTAAGCTTAAAGGAGATCTAAAGTCAAAAAATAAAAAACAACTGTTAAAATACTTACCTTATACAGCAGAGGTCACCAACCGCCAGTCCGCGGACCAGGACTGGGCCATTGGGGTTTTCCAGCCAGTCCACGGCGCCGCTGACAGCTAGTTCTGCGGCCCTGCGTCTGGTCAGAGTACACTCTGTGTGGATTGATAATGTTCTCAGCCGTAGCCGTGAAAGCTTGCAGCTCCCGGCAGAGAACATTATGCAGAACGGGGCGGGGCATCGGGTGGGTCTTTGAGACGCAGCCCTCCACAGCACAGCATGGTACCTGTTGCATGGGACGGGGCGGGGTATCGGATGGGTCTTAGGGACGTGGCCCTCCAGCACAGCATGGTATGTACTTGTACTTGTCCATAACCCCGCCCCCATATAACCAAAGCTCCGCCCCTGTCCCACCCCCACCCCACCGGGCCATGGAATACTGGTCTTGCTTAAAGCCGGTCCCTGATGCAAAAAAGGTTGGCGACCTCTGTTATACAGAGTCGATAGATTGCAGTCACAGCATGAGCTGTGCTGTAATTAGCCAACTCCTGATGCTTCCCCCGATGCTTCCTGCACAGCGCACTGGCTGACACAGAATCCAGTGTGCAGCTCCTTCTTCTCCTTCCCCGGCTTCATACATCATCACGCTCATTGCAGGGAGCGTTCTCATTGGCCCCGCAATGAATGTGATGATGTTTAAGCCCTAAAACATCCAAGGTGTAACAGGGTGGGAGGAGCTTCACACTGATTGGCAGTCAGCCAGTGCTGTGAAGAAGTATCGGGGGAAGCAACGGGAGCCGGCTAATTACAGCACAGCTCTTGCTGTGACTGTAATCAATCGGCTCAGTATAAGGTATAAATCCACAGAATCCTGCAGAAATAAATAAAGTTTAGTAATTGCAACTTCTAAATGCCTTATAGGTAGGTACAATGACTCCACTATTATTCATATTTTCACTTCACTATTAAAATTAAATTAAAGCAGTAACAACCAACCTGCATTCCACCAAACAAAATGGAAGTTTATATTAGAGGGAGTACACAGATCCATGTTATGCTAAAATAATATATGGTCCATTTTAGGAAGATCCCAATCCCTTATGATCTGATACTGCTCTCTACGTAATGTCCTATCTTAGTTTCCCCTCAATGTGAATGTGCTTTTGAAATGTCCTAATAAAGTAATCATAGACCAGTTGTGGAAGCCTCTTAACCTGTCCATGATAGACTTAGCAAGCCTGTCCTCTTTTCCCATTTTTCTCTCTCTAGCCTAGAGTACCTCTTACATAAAGAATTTGAGAAACCGCTCTTATTAACGGAATATTACAACCTATCTCAAAAAATACTTCTTATATCCAGCACTGCTACCTTGAAGCACTGGGTTCTAGGTTTGATTCCAACATGGACTCCATCTGCATGGAGTTTGTGGGGGTTATTCACTAAAGTCTGAATTGTTGCCTATAGGTGTCAATTCGCCAGTTAAGACAGTCGCAATAGACTGCTACTGTCACAGTCGCATCTTTATAATGAGAATATTGTTGCAGTCACAACTTCACTATGGAAAATTGTTGTAGTTGCAACTTTTAAAAATGACTTTACCATTGGGAAATTGTTGCAGTCGCAGATTTGCTATGGGAATCCGCTGTTTGAGAATTTGACAGTTGAATTCACACCTTATTGAAAACCCCCTGTATGTTCTCCCCATACTTCATGGGTTTCCTCCCACAATCCAAAAACATACAATACTGTGTCTGTGATGTGTGACTGAATAGGAAAATTAGATTGTAACCTCCACAGGAAAGGGACTGAAGAGAATGAGGAATCTCTGTAAAGTGCTTTGTAATATGTCAGTGCTTTATAAATGTACAAATACAAATATCCATTTTAGTAATTAATTTACTAGGGATTTTTCTCTTTATCTTGCTCTGAATGTTAAACACTTGAGAAAATGTCTTCAGTGCAAGTTACTGTGGTGGGTTCACTTGTCATTAATATTATGGCGGTGAATAAATATAATAAAATGTATATTTTCCCAAATCATCAGAATTTTCCAGTATAAATCTCATAAGATCATTATCTAATACCTGCCTTTCTCTGGATTAATTAAACCCCCATAACAAATCTTTCCCCCCAACTGAGAGCCCTGTGATGAGGATGTAGTCAACTTTGCATTTTTATTGGAAACTTGTTAGTTAACAGTTGTACTAAAATTTCCTAATGCTACTGTTTTCATGTGCATTAAACCTGGAATAAAAACTAAAAGCCCTACTCTTCATTCATATACAGTAACTGTTGAAAACCTTTAACTCAAATGTAAAGTTTTCCTACTGAACATTTACATCTGCCTTGCTTCTGGGATTAGATTTTTCAAAAATGTTAAGATCTCACAAATAATGTCCTTTACATTTGAAATAGTAAGACTCCATGTTTTTTATTACTTACAACTGAGTCAGGTACTTCAAATCCTAACTGATTCATGCACTACAAATTCCACTAAGGCATGCACTTCAATTCCCAACTGAGGCATACACTACAAATCTCAACTGAGGCATGCACTTCAAATCCCAACTGAGGCATACACTACAAATCTCAACTGAGGCATACACTACAAATTCCACTAAGGCATGCACTTCAATTCCCAACTGAGGCATACACTACAAATC
>WMED01000266.1:7296-38688 GCA_019650415.1 Pipa parva
AAATATGTATTTATTTTAATAATAAAGCTCAGATGTATATTTGCTAGATGGTCATTTCTCAGTGGCAATGCCCTTGGTTATGTAAATGGTTATATGTGTGAATGAAAGTCAATAAATAGATTTCTGTAAGAACATTCTAAAGTACAATATATGGAGATGGCATTCAAGTTCCCATTTACTGTTCCAGCTACCTCTACTCAATTTAAGCAAAGGTCACTGACACTGTTTATTTGTAAGACTTATCTATGCAATACTACCAAACAGTGGTTCTGCCAGTGATCTGCTTCCCATTCTCTGTCTCATTCCATCCTCTCACACCCACACTCAGAAATATAGAGCTTCTGATACAGAACTTCACTTCTTTAGTCTCTACAATTGTGGTATATTTGGCTCCCCGGAGAAGCCAATTGCAAGGCCCACACATATTAGCAAAAGTTGTAACGTACGCCAGAATTTTCATAATAAATTATCATTTTCGCAGGACATTACAAAAGAGCCAGTTTCCTGAAAGTTAGTGTAATTAAAGATAACATCTTTTTTTAACATTTGCAGATCCATTGCTTTTTGGCATCAAGCCTGACCACCTCAATGCTTGGGCCAACCAGAGGATCCTCTGGTGTTCTTGTGGGGCAGTCCAACCCTGAGCTTTTACACATCTGATGAACTTTAACTAATGTCATGAGCCAGCAAATCAAGGCACCGGTTCATAAACAGTGCTAGGTATATACTCTGACAGTGTACCACTGCTAAGCAATGGTACATGCCTGATGCTCTCCCGCTGCATAGAGGTGCAGTGGGAGATTTAAATTGTGGGCTGATCAGGTGCTTGTTATATGAACTTCAGTTGTGTCACAGCAATTGGTGAGCCTGTGTTTTGGCTTCTCAGTAGTTATTTTGATGGGATAGGTGTTTCCTCTAGGACTGGCGCATATTCGGTGATTGGTAAGTTTAATTACCCTCCCCCCATTTAAAATCACCCCTAGGCAGAATGAGCATTAGTTCTTCTTTAAGACCTAAACAGGACAGGTTAGCTAAGAAGGAAATGCAAGTGGATTATAATTGCTTTATTTAATAATATAATAATATAAAACGAACTGACATTAACATGGATAGCACATGGAAATATAATGTGAAGAAAGTCAGTAATGGAAAACGGTATTAATGAAACAGAAATAACAAATAGTGATAAAAAGTTTCATTTGGAGTTCTCCATAGTGAATATGAACTGGAAAAATTGAGTAGTTATTGTAAATTCTAGCTTGTTACATTTACTCTGAATGGAAGATAGGTTGAAGTTGTTCAAATATGGCAATAAGATATCTGTTACTGTGTTAGGTGAGGCCACCAAACACGATAGTACATGTTTGAAGCCTGGAGCATTTTCCCAGTTAATTCACATCAATCAAATGTTTCTTACCACTATATTACACTTTGAAAGTAGCCACGGACTAATGGCCTTGAGTTAACTTGAGTATTTTAGGAGTGGAAATTTCCCACGCAAAAAAAACTTCGATTCACCAGATCCCATAAAACTAAGATTAATTACCATGACATTTGTTGATATTCTTCTGCTTTTAAAGCTTTCATGCATGTTCTAACCTCCACAAAACCTATTTCTATCTTATTAATAATGATTCCTATTTGGATTGACCAAACTGATCTTTAAACCAGACTGGACCATAACCTTCAATTAGAAGAAGCAAAGTAAAATATTTCCTGCATATATGTACTGCGAAACATTGTGTAAACAAAGGGGTCTCTTCTTACTTTAGATGTGGAGTATTTTTTTTTTTTGTGCTAGAGCATAAAAAATATCTAAAGCTCAAGTTTCCTTTAAGTTTAGTGACTTTGCACTAGGAGGTCAGCCAAGAAAAGAAGAATAATCAACATATCACAGTTCACGGTGTATTCCTTCATGTCAACTGTTTCCTAAAATTGATTGCCCATACATCCTCATAACAGATGTCTCTTATCATTCATTTTATCTTAGTCTATGGAACAGTACATCTACTCATTGCTGGGACACATATTGTCCTTAGTAAGTATGTCTAAATAAAATAAAAAATACAGAGTATATTTAGCAAACTGAGGAGAAAACAAAAACATGGGTGTTATTTATCAAAAGGGAATTCTCATTTTGCTGTTGTTCACATCAGTTTCCTTGCTGCATATAGTAGAATTGTGCATATTCACTATTTTTTGTCACAGCGTTGGAGCAAAATGTCATGTGGTGAATTATGAGCCTTTCCAAGCAACTAGTAGAAGTGTTGTAGCTCATTCTTCATAAATAGACATATTAAAGTGATGTCATCTTCCCATGAGTCTGTGAAAGGAGACAATGTCACTATGGGGGTTATTCACTAAGGTGTCAATTCGACTGTCGAATTCGCAAACAGCGGATTCCCATAGTAAATCTGCTACAATTTCCCCATTGTAAAGTCGCGCCAATTTTTTAATGTTAGGATTGCGACAATTTTCCCATAATAAAATCGTGGCTGTGACAATATTCTCATTATAAAGACTGCGACAGTAGCAGCCTATTGCGACTGTCTTTATCTAGTGAATTCGCACCTATACGCAATAATTCGGACTTTAGTGAATAACCCTCAACTCTTTCTACTTTAACAATAGTACACTGGCAATATTCATGAATTAAAATTAAAATAGGAAATATCGCCACTATTGTCACTGGCAAATCTTTGCATAAATTGTAATAAATGTTTTTTTTTATGTGAATTTCCATGGCAGACAATTCCTAGCTCAAGTGGTGTTTGTTCACAACATTTTACTGAATCCTTCTGAATGAAATGTTACCAGACTAGTAATAGGAACCCTGCTGTAAGCTCTCAGTTTACCAGCCCAAATTTTGCCAGGATGTTTTGGCAAACCTGACACTCACGCATGATCCTACTGTAAACTGTTCTGGAATTTGCAGAGGATAGAGCTGAGTTATAACTGTTATTCACATATAACGGCAAAGCCTAATTTTCAGCAGCTTATAGACTTAATGGGAAAAACTACCCATAGTTTATTTTAACTGGTCAGTAGTACTTCAGTTCAACATACAGTATACTTTATTGTAACAGCATCCACAGTGAAACATATGGAGGCTTTCCAATTCCCCTATATATAATAATTCCGGCACACCCGTAGTAAAAGCAAAAAGTTTAATCAGATCAAGGTAAAACAGGATCCATGTAGTAATCCAACAAGGTTAAAAACAAAGAAAAGGCTCCCCCTTACGCGTTTCGCGCTCAGGGCGCTTACTCATAGGTCATAGAACTGTTTTTCCAATTCCCCTCTTATACTGGGTATATTCAGGGCTTTAAGCTACTTACTGTATCTCCTGTTAAAGTAGTAGCAGAGGCAGTTCAGGTAGCAAACATTCAGTGGTAGACTTGGTATAGTCTTTAATAGGGTTCCCTGGAACTGTATCCAGTACAGTAGGTGGAGTGAAGTTCACAATCACAGACTAATGGGAGTAATTCAACAAAGGGTGAACTTACCCTCCGATCCTTCGCATCAGCTAGCAGAGACTGTTATGTGCTCGATGATGCCCTGCACGCGGACACTTAAAAGGGATTCCAGTCTCACGAGGCGACTCGAGTCGAGCCTCGCCGAGACTGGAATCCCTTTAAAGCTTTCGCTGATGTCAGTGTACATTTTTTAAAATACATATACTGTATATTTACAAAAATTTTTATTTCATTAGTACAACCTAAATTAGTATTTATTTTTAGGTAACAGGTGCACTTTAACCTTCTTTTCTTATATTCCAAAATCACGATCCCCTTCTTTAGCGATGCTTAGAAGCAGTTCAAGCATATGCAGAAGAAAATATCAGAAGTGATGAAGCTGGAAGTGAAGAAAATTGTGATGCTGGAACAGGAGAAAATAAGACTCTCCTGAAGAAGCAAAATATGTGAAATGCGTTGAGAGGTATGGACTAGCTATATTTGGCTATTTTTAATTCGTTTTATCCTGGCTGTGTTACATTGTTGGACTGCAGTTCACTGGATGTTTGCAAACCCTCTGTGAACAGTGATTTCAAGCTTACCATTATAGACATCCTTATTTGAGCTTGTTTTTCAAGTTTTTTTTGTTAGTATATTTCCACATTTAATGCTCTTGTTATTTCAATAAATATGGATTTACACTATGGAAACTTTTCCCGTTTGTTCCATGGCCCATGAATGTTGAAGAATTGCTTTATATCGTATAGTGGTTGAGAACCACTTTTTGAGTGTTAACATCATCCACCTGAGGAGCTGTGTGAGCCAGATTGTGTTGCCTGGTGGATTGTGCAGTATATCATCTCTATTGGTATATAATACCATTTCAAAGCTCAATTTTCAGCTATATCTGGTAAACATAATTTTGAACATCACTAATGGTGTCATTTATATATTAAAATCCTCATTTTACTCTCCATTCTCATCACAATATATTGGTACGTTTGGTATACTGCACCAATCATAATTTATTTTTGATAAGGCACTTAGTGCCGATTGTTTTTTGCGCTTTTTCCTAGTCTTATCTCGTTTTGTTTCACATCCAAGAAGTTTTGAAGCACACTTCATTGTTCGAAAAAGCTGAATCAAAAAACTGTGGACATTTATTTTTGTATTTTGGACTTTTTTTCTGATTTTCTTCACATTATATATAGCGCCTCCTTATTTTGTTTTGTTTATTGTAAGTTTCTGAATGCATAATAAAGGTTTGGTCCTTCCCCCCCTCCTGTTTTCTCTGTACACTCTTTGGGTGATGTTATCAACTTATTTGTTCTTCAGTATCACTTGTATGCAGATGATACCCACATTTATTTATCCACTCCTGCACAAACACCTGAAATACCTACTCAAATCTCTAAATGCCTCCTGGCAATCCATTGGATGGCCCAGCACCATCTCAAATTTAATCTCACTAAAACAGAACTGATTAGTTTTCCACCCAAACCTGGCCCTACTCCTACTTTTTCCATTCTAGTTGATAGTATGGTCATCATTCTTGTAACTTCTGGCATTTTCTTGGGGTGACTTTTGACTCTGCTTTTTCCTTCTCAAAGCATATCTTTACCACTGCCAAAACCAGTTGATTTTTCCTATGCAACATTGCCAAGATCCGCCACTTTCTCACTCCACTGCTAACACACTCATGCATGCTCTCATCCTATCCCGTGTGGACTACTGCAGTGTTCTTCTATCTGGCCTTCTAGCTCCCCACCTCTCCCCACTCCAGTCTATTCTAAACTCTACTGCCAGAATTATCTCCCTCTGTCCTCAGACAGGGCAGTCTTTCTCCCATACTCTTACCATGGCTCCCCATAAAAAGGGATCATATACAGTGTTCTCCTTTTGTCATTTAAGACACATCACTCTGTTGTCCCTCCCTACATTTCCTCACTCGTGTGTCCATATATTCCTTGATGTTAACTGCGCTCATCTCAAAGCAATCAACTTTGCACGCCCCACACCAATAATGTCCTTTCTCATCCAAAACCCTTTTCACTTCCTGCCGCATATATCTGGAATTCTATACCCCTTTATCTCCACCAGGAACATTCCCTCTGTACTTTCAAAACTAAACTGAAATCTTGCCTAATGGAGCACTAGCAATGATTTTTATGTAAAAATTATATATTATATTTTATCCTTAAGAAGTTATTTATACTTATTATATTTACAGGTATTTAGAGACCAGTTACCCAGCACATTGTTATAGCTCTTATTACCCTTATATCTGTGTATGTAAGTATTCCTCTCATTTAGATTGTAAGCTCTACAGGGCAGGGACCTCCATCCTCTTGTTTCAGTCAGGACCTTGCAGTTAAAGTGATATATCCTCATGATTTTATCCTTGTAATTTACTTCACTTGTATTATGTAATGCATTTCTCCCATGTCCGTACTATATTTTCATAAATTTGTGGCACTTTATAAATAAAATTATACATACATACATAATATGTTGTTCCTTTTAAATAAGCATTAGTTAACCATTCAAGCTGACCTTGAGATTTAAGTAGGTCTAGTATTCTTTGTGCTGTTTGTGTAGATAGTCTAGCATTGAGCTTCCTTCCTAGGTTCCTAGATATTTAGGCCATGTCCTAGAGTTATAGCTGCTAGGAGTTGACACTAACATCTTTACAGTATATAACTGTGCCTTTCCAAAGTAGAAAGTTGCAAAGAATTATTAACACTGATCTTCTGTTGCTAACCTGTTGCCGCAAAGAATACAAACAACTCTGTCACTATTTATTTCCCAGACACTTATTATTGTTTAATCATGCTTGCCAACGCCATATGTAAAATAAAGTGTTTGTTTGTGCCAGTAGGAAGCCTTCTTACACTGTGTAAATTCCACATTGGGCTATCCTGGATCAATGATATGGAATTAGATTTAATAAAAGAGAATACCTACCAACTGAGCATTACACATGTTATTCCATGGCTTAGTTGTATGTGTGCCACAGCTTTGGGTTCATTTATGAATAAAGGAGGTCTTATCTCTGATCATTCTCTGCCTACTCAAAGTACATCTGCTACAGAATACAGTTGCATAATATGAAGCAAAGCCAAGGTCAGTCAAACAGTCAGCCAATCTTTGGTTTGGCTACTAGTAATCAACAAAAATGAAAATCTAACTCCTACAGATTTTGCATCAATGGAACCTTTGTGTAGATGATCCAGCAGCACATTGTTTTAGCAAATAAATACAGAGACCAAAAGGAAAACATCTGTGTAAAACACTTGTATTTTGGTCAGTACTGGCTTTTATTTATTGCTTCACTGACAAAGGGGCAGTACATCAAAGAGAGTTATTCTGCACATTGTAAATATGTTTAGTAAGTCAGGTCTAGGAAGTGAAGCACAGTGGTAAAATTGCTTTTCTATGACATAGCAGATCCTTTGCTACAAAGGTGGTCATTTACTAAGCTGATACACTGTAATTATTATCTATTACAGGCAATAAAGTATCCCTACAGCTTACGGTGAGCAAATAAAATTGATTTTCCACTATTGAATAAATGTATGTATATCTTCAAATTGTCACAGGGCTGGTAATGAAACACAGTAATACACACAGGGTACGACGGGACTGTGGTATACAGTGTACCCAGACTCCATTATACCTCTGAGGAGTTAAGGCAGAGGTCGGCAACCTATGGCTCTTGAGCCAGATGTGGCTCTTTTGATGTCTGCATCTGGCTCACTGACTATAAATGAGCGGTGCTCACATGCAAGCACTGTTCATTACAGAGACAAAGCTCTCTCAGCGCTTCTGGATTTTTAGTGAATCCGGAGCTGCTGACATCACTGCGCTTCCGGATTGCTAGCCAATCTGGAGCCACTGACGTCACCGCGCTTCCAGGTTGCTAGCCAATCTGGAGCCACTGACTCCAGATTCAAAGGGACTGAGAGTGCTGCGTGTATATGGCTTTCTCAGCCCAAAAGGTTGCCAACCCCTGAGCTAAGGCATATTGAAGCAAGGAATCACTAACAAGGGATACAAAAAATCCAGAAATGGAAGGAAGTGTATTATTTTACCTCAATGAGGTTGATGTAGGTTAATGCCAAGGAGTGGAGTCTGGTCTTCTCCCTTAACCTCTGCATGGGGGTATCATTTTTATAGCAAGGAGACACCAGGGTTGCAGACCTCAGATTAAACCCCCCACTGGTGGCACCTAGCTGAAACACTGAGAGACACTGATGGTATCACAGGAACTGCTGAACTGTAACACTCAAATCACATGGAACCTAGTGTACCCTTAAAGCACAGACATCAGGAGTAGTGTAACCAATTACTCACAGCACTCAGGCAGGGATAATGCTGAAGAATTAAATTTGCACTGAGACACTGGGCTGAAGGGCTAACAGTTCAGTTTCTCCTACAGTGTGTGTTACAACTTTGGTGGACTCTGTATCCAAGCAAGACATACGGTAGAAAGATCTAAACAGAATGCCAGGAAACAGCACAGAATGCCAGGACAATTTAAGATAGGACACACAGGACACCTTCCAGCACAAGATTGACAAGGAATGCTTGAGCGCTGCGGCTAGGCAATGCGTCCTATTTGAATTTCCTGTTGCTGACATCAGCAGCACAGATTGGTCAGAAACCTGGCCCCTTCACAACCCAGCACTGCTGGCTTCATAGAGCATAGGGCCTTACACATGACCCATATTCTACCAACAATATACTCATCAAAATGATACAATAAAGTGGCAACACATAGTAAGCGCAGGAAATAAATGTATGTATGTTTTTATTTATAAAGCACTTCAGTTCACTAATGTAAATCTGCATCCAAATCAAAGCTGTGCACATGGTCAGTCCTGTGAGACAAAAAACAAACTAGGGACTACTTTTGTAAACTTCCTTAACTACACGTAGGTCTGCATAATTTTTTTTAGACTTCTTAAATGTGATATGCGCCTAAAGGATTACATAAGTCATCATTTATATGAGTTGGGTAAATAGATCTCTAAATCAGAAATATATTTACTTAAATGAAGAGAATGATGTGGTTAATGGATAACAGAGCATGTATCAGTGGCATATTAATCTAATGATAGCTCAGCATTCAGCAGCTGTCTCTAATACCGTGGTAGGAGTCATGGTGCTTAAGGAGGTCAGTAGGATCTTAAAGGTTAGGAGGTTAATGTGTAGGTGTATGTGAGGGATATCTGCAGTCAGCAGGAAAAGAATAAGCCTGGCTTTTTAATAGGGCAGGCAATTTATAAATCATGGATGATAATTATGATCAGAAAGGTTAATTGGACAGTTGTATTGTAGCATCAGCAAAGAGGTTTGAATGATGAGGTGCTGAAGAATAATGGAGATGCATGAAGTTCTAAAACTGAAAAGAAGCGCCTAAGACACTGGACTTCAAGCAAGAGACCCCCAGTTTTGAACATTTTGTCAGTACGTGATTCTGTCAGGACATCTCACTCCATCTTCCGGTGCCTTAATACAAACTATCTATACCAGTTAAAGATGTCTGTTATGGATATGGGCTAGATTTATGAAGTGTTTCATATCATGCTGTGTTTGTCTGTTTGTGTATCTACAGAGGAAATGTGTACTATCATTTGTTTCTGCAGACTCGGCAAGTCCGTGATGCACATTGCATCAGTGACATGGTAGCGGGGAATGGAATATCGAGTGCTGCTTTTGCACAGTGTTGGAGTTTTGTTTGTTCAGTTGGTTGTCGTCATTTGTACCTATTGTGGTTTCAGCGTCCTTGTGTGTTCTGCCAGCCTTCCTGTGTGCTCTACATCATTACTCTGCAGCCCCAAGGTTAATGCTCCTAGTCTACATGTTTCAGCTGCACTTCAGTGGTTCTATTTCTGGTTTCTGTAAGTTATAGTTCTGCTTTACTGCCCCACTGTAATCCTGCTAATTGCAGTTCTGCAGTTCCTGATCCAGTGCTGCAATTTCGCTGTTCCTGTGCCTGTATTTAAGGTTCACCTTTGATCTGTCAGTGTATCTGCTAGCTATCATAAATTTGGAGGGTAATTCCAAGGGCCATGACTTGGGAGTCTCTTGCCACAAAATCCATATGCCCTTGTGGGAATTCTGGGTAAAAACTAGGGGCTCTGTAGACTCTGCACCTTGTAGTTACCCAGTGCCAACACTACTTTGGAAAAATAATCCACTTCCTATTGTTCCTCAAAATGCTATAGCCTTTCTAGTAGCCTAGCAACAACTGTGTATGCCATAGTGCCTGTAGTGGTGTACCAGTCTTGTAGTGCCTGTAACAATTAATGATAAAATGGTGCTGAAAGTTCTGCATTCATGAGATTTCTATAGCACTGTGATCAGGGACGAGCATTTATAGACACTATTTAAATGATACTGGCCTCAGAACATAAATGTCCAGGAACTAGTGTGTCCGGAACTAGGTAAGTAGTATCAGCTTGCATTGAGCAGTATTTTTTTTTCACACTAGCACATTATGTGCTGAGCACAATATGCTAACGTGAACCTAGCCTTAAGTGATATTTTCCGGCCTTTAATTTCCTTTAAATTTGTCATCAGAGAACTACAGACACTTTTATCAGGGGATGAAACAATGAAAGATATATTTCCCAACCCACCAATGCCGCCATTCACATAGCCATCACATCTGAAGGATAAACTTGTCAGCCAACCATTTCCCACAGAGAAAACATTAAAGAGGGAATAAAACCATGTGAAAAAGGTTGATGGTACAAAAAACACAACAGCCAGACATGGGGATAAAATCAGAATTAATGGATCCTTTATTTGCACTATTGCCAATGTAGTGTACATGATACATTGTACAGGATGTGAAAATGGCTGCTACATTGGAAAAATCAACCAAGAACCTCACGAGGATGAAACTGCATAGGCAAATCCATCCACCAACCACCCCCTAGGAAAGAGGAACCTAAAAAATTGTACAATTGAAAAAAAATTCCAAAATGAAAACCCATGAAGGGAATTTCAAGAACACACAGGAGAGAAAAACTTTTGAAATTATAAAGATAATGTATTTCAACGTGTTGTTGATTGTTATTGCAATTAAACAATTTTCATCCTCTTTGTGCGATATTCAAATTATATGAGATTGGAGTATGAACGCTCATACATATTCACACAGACACCAGAGCAATTGGTATCAAAGCAAAACGTGTGTCCTTTATTCCCGTTATCAGACATTTTATACCATATGTGATACACAGGAAAAGGTTGGTTTCAACATTGACTAGTAGTGATGTAAATAGCTATTTACATAACTGGGAGTGTTTTATGCTTATTAATCCCTGAGTTCATTGGTGCTTAACTCTGCTAACCCACCACAGCTATTAGCCCACTCACCATTTACAGTTACAACAAAGATTATATAGATTTAAGTAAATGGAGTATAGAGATTCAAGTAAATATCTTAACAATGTATACATTGCTACCAGATGGTATTACAAGCCAACCCTGAGTATGAAATAAAATTCCAAGATCATGTTCGAGATATAGTTTGGTTAAATTATGTCTCACAAGTAAAACTTTACGTAACACATAGAAATCCACCTCCCCCCACCACCCTTCCACCAATGGTCAGCTCTAACTTATCCCTTGTGCTATTTACAACACTCGATGGCTTTGACCACCACTGGTCATTTGTTTATATTTGTATACTGTCGCTGTGCATCATTCTGTAACTCTGTATTAATTCCATAATTCACTAGTGCTTGAGACTTGAGAAAGGGAGGACAGACCTCTTGGAAGCCTGTCTATTTAAACTGACTGTTAGTCTAGTAAAAAAAAAAGGTAACACCATATATTGCAATACTCATTTTATATTTACATTCATATCCTGTTTACCTACAGTAACACAAGAACTATATATATATGCTTTAAAGGAAAACTTGGACGAACAACAGTAAAAGAAAACCATTTCAAATGCAGCACAAGTTGAAAAAAAAAAAATCCTCTCCTTCTTAATTGGAAATAAACATTTACAGCACAATCCTCCTACACATCCCAGAAAAGGATTTGCAAGCCAAGCGGGGTGTTGGGCTGTATCTAGTGACTGGATATCTGGGAGATATTTGGACGTCTGCTGCAGTGTACTAATGAGTTCCATGTGTTAGCTGCCTCTTGAAGAACCAGACAGTTTCTGTTGCCCCTTTATTTCAAAAACATGCCTAAGTGCTCTCTGGAGTTCTTTGTAACCCTGCTGGGTTTATCCACCTCCCATGCATCTCCCATACCGCTTTCCTTAGAGCCTCATTAAACCTTGCACAAATAACTTCGACTCATTTCTTTGAATTAATTTATTGTGAGTGCAGGTTGGCTGGGAAGATTAAACCTCATTTTTAACTGTTCAGCAGTTCTTTTTTATTTAATGATTGCGAGTCTCAGAATGTTGCTTTATCTTATTTCAAAGATGTTAACCCTTATGTTGCATGAAAAGCGTGCAATGTAAGCTTTTTTTTTAGACGCATGTTTTTTTTTAGCTAAAGTGGAAATACTACCAAGACAAGATTGACAGTTTATTTTATTAACATCATATTATTATTAAGTTGTAGTTGGTCAGAAAACTTACACAATGTCTAAAACAGTGGTTCTTAACCTTGTTTGAGGTACCGAACCCACCAGTTTCATATGTACATTCACCAAACCCTTCTTTAGTGATAAATCACTTGACCTCTGTGTCTTGACCTCCGTGGCGGAGGCTCCACTGAACCCCTGAGACCGACTCACCGAACCCCTAGGGTTTGATAGAACCCCGGTTAAGAACCACTGGTCTAAATATACTTTGACATAGCAAAATGTATATATATATATATATATATATATATATATATATATATATATATATATATTCAGGCCACTGCTAACACTCTCATGCATGCCCTTGTCTTACCCCGCATGGACTATTGCAATGCCCTTCTAACTAGCCTTCCAGTTTCCCATCTTTCTCCATTCCAGTCTATTATAAATTCTGCTGGCACAATAATCTCCCCCTCTCCCCAGAAGTCTACCTCTCATTTCCTGTCTGCTCCTTAGCTCCCAGTTAATAAATGTATTATTTACAGTTTCCTTCTTTTGACATTTAAAATCACTTCACTATGTTGCCATATCTTCCCTCGTTTGCTACGCCTAGCCATCAACTCAGCTCTTCAAAAGGTAACCTTCTTCAGTAGCCCCTCACTAAGACTGCCCGTTCTCATCTTCTGCTGCCACTTTTCTTTGGAATTCTACCCCCCCTCTACCTCCACCATGAGCAAATCATCAATATCTTTAAAACTAAATTGAAATCTTATGTCTTGGAACACTAGCACTGGTTTTCATGTCTATATTTTATATTTAAGCAACTATTTATTTAAAATTTATACTTTTATTTGTTTTCTTATTTAATTGGCACCTATGGAAAAATGGACTGTCACTTTATGCTACTGCACTTGTTACCCTCCTATCTGTTTATGGAAGTCTTCCTCCTATTTAGATTGTAAGCTCTATGGAACAAGGACCTCTATTCTCTTGTTTCAACCATGGCCTGGCACTTAGAGTAATGTATTTTCTTCATTATATGCTTGTAATTTACTTCTCTTGTTCTTTGTTATGCACTTTACCCTTGTCTGTATTATTACTGGATTGTTGGATTGTACAGTGCTGAGTAACCTTGTGGCATACATATTTTTATTTATAAAGTGCCACTAGGTTTTGCTGCACTGTACAATTAAAATTATAATACATTCATGTGATTAATATAGTACAAGTAAAGTAAATTATAATCATGAAATTATGAGGATACATCACTCCAGGTTGAGACAGAAATTGAAACAAGAAGGTGAAGGTTCCTGCCCATAGACCTTGCAATCTAAATGAAAAGATTTTATTATAGAAGGAATTTTCAGTTACCATAAAAAACCCTTCTTACTAATTGTAATTAATGTTATATACTGTAGTTCCTGCAGGATCTAAAATTAATCAGCAGTATGCCTCCAGAATGAAAACTGTCTATGAGTCGTCTAAGAAAGAATACTATATAAAACAGAAAAAGAACTAAATATCTGTTTGGGTAACAGCCGCAATTATGCACAGGGGTCCGGTCCTGTTTTTAAATGTGATCCAAAAATGGGAATCTTTTTGTAGATTACCTTTCTCTTTCCTGGAGAGATACAAATGGATTAACTAGTTATGTTGACATGGTGGGTTAACTGATTATGTTGTGTTCATTGTACCTGGCAGGTATGCAGTAGAAAAGTCAAATAGGGAGATCATTTTATTGGGACCTTTTGAGAGCAACAAAAAAAAGTAAATTGTGACTGGGGTTTGGTGAAAAATTTGGATTTTCTATTATGGATTATATAATCTGGAAAGAGGTAAACTCTGAGTTAGTAAAAATAAAATGGTGCCATTATGCAAAGAACATAATGTGTCAGTCAGTAATGGATATTGAGAAGGTATCTAGCTCTTTATAGCCTTTATTGATGCATCATAAAAATATCAACTGTATATACTCAAGTATAAGCAAGTTTTTGGGCCAACAATTATGAAATTTGCTATGACCCATGGATAAGTCGAGAGTATAACTTGGGGTTTTTGTTAGCATAACATATTAAAGAATTGTTGGAAAAATACAAGATAGCAATAGGATTTTATTTATTTCTGTCAGCTACAGTTTAGTGTGTGTTCTCATTTAAGGGACAGTCTCTGACTGCATGTGCTTTCTGTTTGAGTTTTTGTTTTTTTTGCTTTCAAAACTAACCTGACTCGTGTATAAGTCGACTGTACTATTTTAATTGATTTTTTTACTAAAATTTCTCTACTTATACAAGAGTATATATGGTACATATATACCAAAATTTTACACGCTGTCTTTTTTGCTGATAGTATACATATTCAACAACTCTTGGCTTTTGTTGTTAAGAGTGGAATATTAATTACATTTCTCATTATTCACAGCATATTTTCTTGACAATGAAGTGAACAGCATCAGACACAATTCAACATGAAGTGTGGTGTAGACAGTTGAACAGCAGTGGACACAAAAATATTCAAATTTGACCAAGCAAAGTGAAGTGATGTCATCTTCCCATGATTCCCATTAATCTGTTTAAAGAAGACAATGTCACTCTAACTGTATCTTTCTTACATTAATGTCAACATACCCTTAATAAGCAGTACAGTCAAATTTTGATCACCGTTATTGTTGCCATCATAAAGTCACCTAATTTTTAAAGGCAACATGCATATAATGAGGCATATTTTCTTGGCTAATAATAATATTAATGTTGTGCAGCAAGAAATTGATATTAAAATAATTCATTAAAAGATACATACAAGACATCTCCCAGCGTTTTGTAGAAATAAACAGAATATCCTTTATAACCAGAGCTTCTACCATAATGAGACTGTTTGATTATTCTTCAGGCCCAGAATGGGGACTCCAGATCAGCAATAGCTGAGTGGTTAGTATTCATGATAATTCCCATTGATTGAGATAATCTAATTTAATATAAAACCTTTGACTATCAAGACCAGTGTTATTAGATGTGTATACCAATGGACAATGGATATGGAAAAGCTTCATTTATATGTGTAGCAGAGCCATAAGGAGAAATCTTCTGCAAGAACAAATTGTCTAATGAGTGTTAGCTCAATGAAACCATAATTAAATGATTTACATTAATTTGAAACCACACAGCTACATGGCTTACAAATAATACAACAATTAACGATTACTTTATTAAAGCTCATTCAGTAGCTTAGGGAAAGCTTGGCTATGTGAAAATACTACTTCATAAACATGTATTTATGAGTAACTTATCTATTAAGCACTGATACCAAGTGTTATTGAAAGTCCAAGTATATTTACGAGGATGAAAAAGGACAACAGCTGCAGCGTATAATTTAAATTTGATCCTTCTCAGAAATGTTATCTTGTTATTTAACAATAATTTTCCTAGAAATCCTATTAAAGTGTTGAACTTGGATAGCGAATCTTGTAGTTGACTGAAATATTAATGTTATGTCCTTTTTTTTCATTGTACACAGTTTTGATAATTGAACGTATCGTTCAATGGAATAGCATCCCAATGATGTTATGCCACTGGGCATAGTATCAGGATTTTACTACACTGCTTGATTCTTATGAGGGTCAGCAGGAGTTTACAGGATAAAGGAAATTAAATGGATGTTGTGTTTTTGCATATTACTTTATCACTTTATATAGTGTTGCATTTTCTGAGGGCTGAAACCTATTACTTAAGCTGTTTTAGCATAACTGCCATTGCTGTTTGTCTCAGCAGAGAGCAGATTTTTTTTGTCACGTCTGAACCTGCCAACATTGTCTACAGTTCCCAACAATTTCCAGTAAAGATGTGAGACTGGATGGGTAGTAGTCAGGACTTTACTTTTATTTATTTATTTTGGTCAAAAAAAGTGCAAAGGTTTCTTTTCATTTAAATGAATACAGTCTGGTCTTTAAGGTTCTTTATCTCTGGGCGCTTTGTTTATTTTCTTTAGGAAATGCTGTTCATGCATCTGGAGGTCCCTTGATCTTCATGGAACATTAGAGAATCTTCTACATTTATAACTACAGGCCTTCCTTACATTAACATCTACTTGGGCTGGTTGGACTATGGTTATGGTGGAAACGAACCTGGCCCTAAATTCAAGGGTGTAACTATGGAGGGATGCAGAATTAGTGGACAAATCAGAAAGGGTCTCATCGAGCATAAACAACGAAATCTTGAATAAAAATGCTCTATAACAAGGGAAAAAATAATCCCACATGCAAAGTACTAAATGGTAGAACTAAATAGAGATAGAGGAAGTCAGATAAAAAAACATATTGATGATATGGTGCATGGCTACTTGGGCAGGAACACAAGGAGATCTAGTCCCAAATGTTGCACCCGATCTAGTTGTGCTATTGCTCAACTTAGTGCAAGGACCTGAAGATGTAATGTTAACCAAACTGCTTGGTTAAAAGAACAGCAACACCACAAAATGAAAATGGCTCAAATATATTCAGAGTTACTATATATTCAATCTGTGCATCCAAAAATTCTATGTTGTTCCTATAAAGTACAATATTTAACTATTTAGCTTTAAAAATTGAGCTTTCAGGCACACTTCATAAACACGTATTTCCTTAAAGCACCCTAGAAAACAATGGGGCTGCGAGAGGACTGTTTAATAACATAGTTGCTATCAGTAAAAGTTAAAAAAAAAACAAAGAAAGAGAAAAATATAAAATTCATTAAATTTACCTTCACAGATAACATTTCTACAAGTGCTGTATTTGATTAACTACTATTCCAAACAAAATGGGAATTTTTATTATTTTTTGGGTGTTACTGGTCCTTTAATCACATTTGATACATCACTTGTGCAATATAGGCCTTGCATAAGTTTGCATTTTGTAAGGTGAAACACAATCAGGAGCCAGGAGGTGACTAGCACTATAACACACAAATGATCAGAGAGAGAAAGTGAGCGAGAGAGAGAGAGAGATAGTGCAAGAGAGAGAGATAGTGCAAGAGAGAGAGAGGGAGCAAGAGAGAGGGAGCGATAGTGCAAGAGAGCAGAGGATTAAAAGAGACCTTGTTAACCTTATCATTTATTTTACCTTAACAGCAAACCTTTTGCCATGGAAAATAAGGTCTTATGTCAAAGCAGTGTAAATACTTTGGGAATTTATTAGGTAAGTTTTCCACAAAATGCTCACAAGAAAACTATTCACTGCTTTGGTACTTTTTCCAAAAAAAAAAAAACAAAAAAAAAAAACAAGCAGAATTTTCACTAGTGTGTCTGAATTTATTTGCAGCAGATTTTTGGCATCTGAGAGCTTTTGAGTCAGCATTAACTCTGAAGCAGGACTCGGTGCTGATCTTTCTACCTATTAAATTCAGCACATTAGCAGTTCTTTTTTTTTTTTAGAGTTTCTTAAATATGTGAAAACATAAAAATATTGAACTCAGGCAATCGAATACAACTGAGAAGATGATGAAAGAGACAGCTACTCTTCCCCAATGAGTGCTACACAGGTCTGTTTATTAAAGATCTCCTGAGAAACCAGTTCTCCATTAGGGGGATATGATTTTGGATACATTTTTGTGCCTCAATGGAATTCTGCCCAGATCCACTGATAAACATAAACTGCCTAACTTCAAAATTGCACATATTATCATAGTCATTGAAGCCCTGTTCCTCCACCATTTTCCCAATTAAGTTTTTCAGTTATAAGGGGGCAGTAACACCCCCCAAAAAATAAAAAAATTCCCATTTGAATGGACACAGCAGTTATTTATTTACAACACTTGCACAAAAAAAAAAAAAAAAATGCATCTTTGAAGCTAAATTCATGAATTGCTTTCTGTCTGATTTGTATCTTTACTGATAGCAAACGTTGTTAAATAGACAGCCCCCAGTCCTATTGTTTTCCAAGATGCTTTGGATAATGCGTGTACAGGAAGTGTGGCTGAAAGCTTCATTTTTAAAGCTAAATATCATATTTTTCTAAACACAATGAAGATTTTCAGGAAACACAGAATAAATATATCGTAACTACAAATGCATTCGAGGCCTTTTCATTTATTGAGATTTCTCCTGAAAAATGTGCTTTTCTTTAGCCATACAGTGACCTTGTTTGGTATCATTGCTCTTTCTTCTTTTTAATTACAGAACGGCTTTACTTGTATTTGCATTGCAGATTAAACATATATTAAATCAACCCATAAAAATAAAAAAACATGACCTATTATTTTTTTTTGAAGCTGACTTTTTCAACACAGCGACAAAATAGAATCTTTTCCTTCAATGTGCGTGTGTGCTAAATATAGCCAATGTAATGTTTGAGTAAAGTCTGTTTATAAGAGCTGGAAGAGTGGATTTTTAAACAAACTAGACAGACCTCCTTCTAGACAGAGCTTCCTGTATGTCTTGGCATATTCGATTTAAAAGGCCAAAGGAAAGTGCACAACGTTATGGTGGGGTTTAAAGAAAAACCACAAAACACATTAGCATATTTTCTAAAACACTTTCTAGTAGGCTTTTGCGTAGATTTTTGGGTTTTATAGTATGGGAAATCAGAGATATGGAACTCGCTCTTTGTAACCATGTAAAATGATCAGCCCTAAAAGGATCATTTTTCCCTGGTTTGGAGTAATTGTTTTACTCCAGAGGGAAAATGAGGGGGCTTCGAATATTTTTCTAACCTCGCACTTTTTTTATTTTTTTTTTACTACTTTTTTTTTATTGCAAGAAGGGAGTACAGAATGTACAGAATAAAGAACAAAATAGATGCCCAAGAGTAATAAGTCATACTCGGATGTCCTACGTTCAACCCCATAAAATGAGATTTTTTGGTTGCAGGAACTATTTTAACCAGTCTGAATTTTATGCTAGTAAGGAACATTAATACAACAGAAGTAGTGCAGTGTGAAATTTATACATAGGGTTTCTAGGCTGTGTGAAACTGGGTAACATAAAAAAATATAAAAAGTCATCCAGTTTGGGCTAAGATACACTTAAGTAGCCTCAGCCACAAATATTGCATGTAAACTTTCTTCATTGTGCAGCTCCAGCACCCCCTGGTGTCAACATTTCCAAGGATCCTCAATGGGACCATAGTGTATAGTTTATACTATATTACTACCCCACACTATCTTACTCTCTTAGGTTTTTACTCCTGCTTACACATTGGAGATGGTGTGTTTCTCACTTATGGCCTATTTATCTTTACTCTCATTCCCCCACCACCTTCGTACCTGCATTTCCTACAATTGTCAGTGGAACTCATAGGGACTTTGAGGGTAATTCAGCAAAGTCCGAAGTCACCTCACAATCATTCGATTCACCTCGCCAAAATTGTTGCGAGCTTGCTTCTGTCCTACAGGTGGACATCAGCGAATGCTTTAAAGCTATTCCAGTCTTGGCAAGGCGACTCGAGTGGTCGTGAGGTGAGGCGAATCTTGAGGATTCAACTCCAGTAGTTTTAAGGCATTCACCGATGTCCACCTGTAGGACAGAAGCGAGTTCGCAACAATTTTGGCGAGGTGAATCGAATGGCTGTGAAGTGTAGTGAATCTCGGCGAGGTGAAACGAATGATCGCGGGGTGACTTCGGACTTTGCTGAATTACCCCCTTAGAGTCTAATAAGCCCTGTGTATGGACCTTCACTTATCAATGGGAATTTATCAATATGTTGATATTTATGTATGTATACAATCCAAAGAATAACAGGTACACTTAGAGGACATATCAGAGCAAATCAGTCAATAATCACTCAACAGTCCTGCTGTGGCAATCCTTCTTGAATATAATGGTATATTTTCCCTAACAGACTGTTGTACTCTACTCTGTTATACTGTCTATTCTGTTTTCACATCTTGCCTATTTTGATCTGTTCCCTTCCTAGTTAACCATTAGTCCTGGATGTGCAATTGGTCACAAAGGCAAAGCAGTAATTTGCATGTCTCCTCCCACTTTTCCAAAGGAACTAATTATAACTTTGCATTTTGCTTTGGTGTAAAGATTCCATCTATCTAGCAAAGATGGCTTCTGTTTCAATACCAGAATGTTCTGTATCTCCTTTTAAATGTAAAGCTTTTTGACTCTTCAGACTACCTCATCCTAACAGTTCCTACTGACCTTTGATGGACAATCCCAAAATCTACCACTTAGAAGCTAAGGTCTAACAAGACTGAAACTTGTTGTGTTTGCAGTTTGGATATATGGGACTGATTTTTAAAATTTTTGGCACATTTTTGCCAAGTATCTACTTAGGATGGGAATTCTAGTTGAATTAGGTAGAGTAATCTCTTTTATATAGCTTCAACATGCATCATTATTGTAAAAGTTTGTAATTATATAAATTGTTATTTATCCCTGACAAAGTACAGCACTGTGGGAGATGTTAGTGATATAAATCAGTCTGCCTGGGTAACTTTGCCTGTGTCTTCATCTGCTGGAAAAGTTCCTTTACCAGAGTTGTAACCAACTGTTCTAAACCCACCTTTATTTAAAAGTTTGAGCAAGTGCCTATTCTTGTGCTTCTGATAATCTATATGATATTTGTAATAGAGACTAAGAAGGCTATTTATCAAAGTCTAAACTGTTGCGTAAAAGTGTGAATTCACCATTTCCCCATATTGAGGTGCTCGGCAAACTCTGTGATGTGGCAAATTCGCCAGCCAAAGGCTGCACACTACACAACAGACAACTACTGACACAGTCATGATTTCACTATGGGAATACTGACACGGTTGTGAATTCGCTATGTGAATTCTCTGTTTGGTCAATAAGGAGTAGAAAATCAGAGCGTAGCCACCCAAAGTGATAAGAATTCACTTCGACAGTCAAACTCTCACTTTGATAAATAACCCCCTTCACTCTATAGGGCAACAAACAGCACAAAGTCAATCACAGCAGTTCCTACAGTTAGATTTAGCCCACTTTCCTAAGAAGAAAAGAGTACCATAAAAAAGAATGGATGGTGACTTGTAGATACTGTATTGTGACTATGATAATTGTCTAGATCTTTACTGTGTAATGAAAACGTAAAAAAAAAAAATTTAAGTAAGGATGAGAAAATGAAAGATCCACATTTGTAGCCTACTTTCAGTTAACAAAGGTCTGTTGCTATTTCCCATAAGTCTCCTGCTTCCTACACCCTAGTGAGTCTTTTAACAAGCCCCTTTGTAATATCGAAAAAGGCAAACTTCCAACATTCACAAGGAGATCTATTGTCCCTAAATGGGCTCTAAAACCACATATTAAAACTGATTCACTGTAAAAAATAAAACAAGGGGATGGTGCTTTTTATTTTCTTCTGCACTGTGTGAACAATTTCATGTAAATAGAAATTATTCTCTCTCAGCACCGAATTGCTATTTCTATGTTTGGAAAGGGTTGAGAATAGTCATTGGTTTAATTAAACGGCCATACATTTGTGGCTGAGCTTTTTTCATGTCGTTAATGTCCATTGATAGAAAACGAATTCAGATTATTTTTCAATATTCAGATGTCGAAAACTGTTCAGTGCCCCTGTTTCAAAGGAAAACAAAAGGATAAAAGAGAGTTTGCTGGGTTAGCTCAGTAAAGGTTTGGCGGACAGTTTAAACGCATCCATCACAAAGCATTAGATTGGAATTCAGCATGCGTACAAAAGTCTGAATATGCAGTATTTCCAAGTGAGGAGGCAAGTTGGGATATTCTGCAACTTACAAAAGAATAAGCTTTCATTTAACACCCTCATTCATTATTTTTGTGTTAATATAATGTATTTTGATGGAAATAAGTGCATTAACAGGATAGAAAACTAGCAATCTATGGGCAAAAACTCGAGAAGACCCGATTTTGTCATTTTGAGTTTATTCCCAAGAGATCTCGGCTGTTCCTCATGGTAAATATCGATCGATTATTTTTTTTATCAATATTTACCGATAGAAACTTTTCTATCGAGTTTTTTCGGTGGAAAGGTTGCCATACTTTAAAATTTGATCAAAAACTTTCGGTTGGTAAGTATGGGAAAAAAACCTGGTGATACTTCACCGCGAGAAACTTCCGAGATCTCACAGGCATAAACTCGGAAAAGCAAAATCAGGCTAAATTTCGCCCTTTAAGTGTCTGGGTGAGAAAATGATGAAATGTATAATACATCTTACCTAGAAGTGGGGGGTTTATTTCATTCAGTTTCTCCTCAATACATTGACTACCTCAATTAATCACTATATGCCTTAATATGTGGCTATGCAAGGCATTAAATGAGATAATTTGGGAAATGCTGTAGTCCTCTGAGACTTCTGGTTAGAAGAACACAGCAAGGATGTATTAAAATGTTTCTTAAACAGATGATACAAGCAAATAATAAAATACCATGGTTTTCTACATATATAACCAGGGTTATATTCATAGCAAATCTTTCTGTAAAGTTTTCAATGGATCATTACTCATGACCCACCCCCCCCTCCCTTCATCTACCTTAGCCTGTGTTGTCAATCTGCCTACATACTAAGGGTGATTTATTTTTATCATATCCATATGTCAGGTATCAGAATCTAATATAATGTTAATGTCATGCTTATTTCTGGCAAGAAGAGTTTTTTTTCATTTATTTTAACATGCTAATGATAGTAGTAATCAACTTCCCAGAATGTAAAGTTTCTTATTGTTTGCCTTAAGTCTTTCATCTTGCTAAAAGCCTCAGGGGGTTATTCACTACAGTCCGAATTGTTGCTTATAGGTGCAAATTTGCCAGATAAAGACAGTCGCAATAGGCTGCTACTGTTGCAGTCGCGTCTTTATAATGAGAATATTATCGCAGTTGCGACTTTATTATGAGAAAATTGTCTCAATCTTAACTTTAAAAAAATTGTCACAACTTTATATTGGGGAAATTGTTGCGGATTTGCTATGGGAATCCGCTGTTTGAGAATTTGACAGTCGAATTCGCACCTTAGTGAATAACCCCCTTTAATGTTAACTTGTCATACCTAAACTATATATATATACTAATGAGGCAACTAATAAAGTAATAAAAGCAATGGGCAAACTACAGTACCAGGAAAGGTTATCAAAATAAATTGGGATTGTTTAGTTTAAAAAAAAAAATCAATCTTTCCTTTCTTTCTTAGCAAAAATGTAGAACTCTCCATGAGAATCTCAGAAATCTCAGTCTAACATCTGCCAAAAATGTTGCAATATTCTTTACATAACTGTATGTTTTTAGTTGTGGGAATGCATAAACTTGGAATAAAGATATGCATTCCTTTCACCGCTATGTTTAGATAATATTTTCCATGACTCAACAGTGTAGTCAAAATCAGGCACTGTCCGAATTAGAAACCATTGGATTAACGCTAAACAAATGGAGATTGACTGAGCTTTAAATTTCCAAACTGAACATTTAACATAAATAATATGTAATTCCCTTGGAAAAATGGTCACATATGGTACTAGGGTGATTTAAGGTGGCCTTACATGTGTCTATTTTTAATAAACAACAAATAGAACATTTTCGGAATTGTTTAAAAAACATGATCATCGATATAAGTGTAAATATACCATCGTTGACTTAATGACAAAATCATTTTTTGTCCTGGTTTGGGATTAAATTTTCATCCATTGAACAAATAATTGACAAACAATGATAAATCACAAACTTGTTCCCTTTCCTTTTAGAGTGACTCAGATGCATATACTGTATTTCACAGGTCATTGCCTTCCTATCTGAAATCAACTTTCTAGTGAAGTGACAGTAGTTTTAACTGAGGTTTTCAAAAGTATTAAATTGTAGAGCAAAGGAGAACTCATGAATTAAAATCTGGGAGGGGGTTATTCACTAAAGTGCGAATTGTTGCATATAGGTGCGAATTCGCCAGATAAAGACAGCCGCAATAGGCTGCTACTGTCGCAGTCGCGGCTTTATAATGAGAATATTGTTGCAGTCACGACTTTATTATTGGAAAACTGTCGCAATCTTAACTTTAAAAAATTATTGCGACTTTACAATGGGGAAATTTCCGTGGATTTGCTATCGGAATCCGCTGTTACAGAATTCGACAGTCAAATTCGCACCTTAGTGAATAACCCCCCTAGGTGTTTCCAAATCAGTGAGTGAGAACAATATGTGTAAAGTGCTGTAGGACCAAAACAATTTCTTGTTGATGTTTAATTTCTTTACTAAAGATTGCCTCAAATGACAAATTAACCAACGGTTTTACTGACTATAAATTAAAGAATTCCAACATGCAAGAAGAAAGAATGGATCTGTGGATAAGGAACAATTTCATTGACAATGAGACTTTAAGTGACAGAGAAGAGGTGAAAAAACGGATGGCATGAAAGTTAATACATGATATGTGTGGTATGGTAAAGGTATAAAGAGCAGGGCATTTTGTTTAGAGATGTAGCAGAGCTGACTTTGTCTTTTAAAACTTTATTCTAGCATCATTAATGCATTACACTTAACATAACTTTATCTAAGTGTTGCCTTTAAAAGGACAGGTACTATTTTTTTAGTTGGAGTACAAGCCTCACCCAGTTTTCTATGTTTATTGCAAATACTTGCTAAACCTCCCCCCTGCTTATCCAGAGTTGATCCCTGGTTTACATATTTCTCTTTAAGTCCAGGCCTCCAAATTGTGCAGAAACAGCAATCCCAGTGTCTTCATCTAGATACATACAAAGATAAAATAGTTCCAGGACCACATGGTGTTGCCTTGAGATGCTTATTTCAACTGAGATTCTGTACAGACCTTGCCATTTCATTACAAACATTTACATTTTTATTAATATTTGTGAATTTTAGTGAAGTTCAAAAAGAAAAAAAAATGAGCCCTAATATGGATAATCCGTATCAGATTTGTTCAAATTAATGTGAATCATCTTTAGATATTTCACAAAGCAAAACAAGTTCTAATTTATGCACAAGATCACTGAAAATCAAAGCATTCACTCAAACCTCAAGCAATGCATATTCTCAAATGCATTGCAGCAAATTCACCGACAATAATTTGCAGCTTTAAGGGGGCTTACTGATGCAGAATAATAAAGACATCATTTAAATGTAATAATGGCTTCAGCTGGTTTTATACATTGTTGCTGATTGTCACTGTGTGAATACTTGTTGCTGGATGAGCTTTAAAGATACTGTACAGAGAGGGCGGGGGGTCATATGACAAAAGGAAGAATCCATTGCATCCCTTCCTTTTATCCCATGCGTAATTCGGAAAGGGAGAAATATTTTAATGTACAGGGGGTCAGAAGAGCCTTTAGTTTTTATCCTTGGCAGTAACTACCCTGAAGGAGACAATTTTTTGACTCTCTCCCTTACCCCCAACCCCTGGTGGTGATTTGGTGGAAGACAAAGTGGTATACAAACACACAGTGGGTGTAATGTCCCAAACTTTGAGTGAATTAATTACATTTCAGGAGATAACAACCTTTGCTGATTATGAGAAGTTGGGGAAATGGTGATATGTTGCAAATTCACAAATTTACATGACAATTTGAAATTCGGATATATATGCTTCCTGTTTGGAAAAAAACAGCTGCAGTAGGAGTAAATGCTTCTACAGGAATCTTAAAGAGAATGGTTGTGTTGCACTTATGTCTTTATGATTCTATACCAGGCCCTAGGTCTTACAGATTGGATACTGATTACAGGGAAGTGATCATTCATTGTGTCATGTTGCTATTGAGTTTCTTTAGGTCTGCTGCTACAAATGATACAAATGGTTCTGCCATTGTCTCTTTTTTTTTTTTTTTAAATTCCTGATTCCCAATAGTGCTTAACAGAGCTGCACTAAAGTGTGTAAGTGTGCCAAAAGAAAGACTACCTCCGACTTGCACACAAAAGCCGTACCTATGAGAGATTTTGGCAAAGTTTTAAGGAAAAAGCTGTGATTATTATCTAAAGATCGTGTGGGTGTATAGGCTTTTCCTTGGTATGGTTACTCTGCTACTCAAAAAGTCTGAATGATAAATATGTACTGGATACAACTAAGTGATTATGGAAAAATAAGTATAATTATTTCAGTTGCATGCAGAGTCTGTATATTTTATATGAGCACAAGTTATTGGCTTTTAATGAACTGAATGTTTGCATCTTGCCAGAATTCCCAAGAGAGAAGTATCTGTGTTTTCCAACATGTGTGAAATGAAAGAAACAGAGAATGAAACAGAGATATCAGGCTTGTTTTTTAGCATAGACTAAGATTATTTTTAGTAATCCTGGATGAGATGTTGAGACCTAGTTTGAGCAGAAAGACCATTTGTTCTTTCTTTGAATGAGTGCCACTAGCCAATCTAGGATGCTGTTGTCCTCAGATATTTAACTACACTAGGTTATTCTGTACCCTAAAGCTAGGGAATGAGATGTACATTTGTTTATCATCTGTTTTTTTTTTAATTTACTAACTGGGATAGCGACAATATTATATTTAGGGTGATATGGGATGGTACATAGCAATATTTCTGAATGCGCAGGGCATTTTCCACCTTAGTAAGGAATGTTGAGTGGGCTGAATAAGAAACAGACTGGAAATCATTAAAGAGAAACAACATAAGCTATTTATGACAAGACCTGCTGGTACAAGATTTTGGAGACATTAGGAGAGGGAAGATTTGGGTCAGAAGATGTATCGTTGGTAGTATTCTTTATTAGGAGGAGAACTAGGTTAAAGAGAGGTAAATTTATGATTTTGAAAACAAAAGAAGAGAGCAGAGATTCTTTATTTCTGGGAGAAATGAAATGTGACCTCAAGGCTACTAAATAAATTGATATTAATAACCTTACATAGTAATATATGTAATATACAAACGTTTGTATAAATAAACTTACAAAACATTGATAAATAACCTTTCTTCTTCTTTTTTTTTCATTTGTCAATCAAGGCAGGAGGGAGCCACAACAAGGAGGCTTAAGAGCCACATGCGGCTCCAGAACCATGGTTTTCCTACCCTTAGCCTATATCATAAAGTGTATATTTTTACAAAGATCTGCATCAAGATCTGACTGTCCAGGAGGGGTAAACCAAATAAAAGGTGATTTAGAGAAACTGCAGAAATGATCAAATACATGAATAAAACAATTTGTATCGGATGATGAAATTCAAAAGCAAAATACATCCTGAATGGCAACTTTCTGTCTGCAACATCAAGAAGGAAAAGGATCCAGTAGTCATTTCAGATGACTTGAGGATTTAGTAGAAAGAATGAAGTGCTAACTTCACTCTTTAGGTTATCGGTGATACATCACCTTAAAGGGACACTCTGGCCAAAATTGAAACAACTTGTAAAGAAAAAAGAATTAACAATTAACAGTTTACACATTACAACAGTTTTAGATGATGTTAATAACATATGTTCATGAACGCTCAAACTTACCTTCGATGCTTCTCTTCACTTCGCCGAGTTGGGTACGCGCTCCCTAGTCTCCTGCACTCGGAGATCAGCGAATGCTTTAAAGGTACTTCGGCTCACCTTGTGACTACTCGAGTCGTCTCACCGAAGCACCTTTAAAGCGTTCGCTGATCTCCGAGTGCAGGAGACCAGTGAGCGCGTACCCAACTCGGCAAAGTGAAGAGAAGCATCGCAAGGTAAGTTTGAGCGTTCCTGAATTACCCCCTTGGTGTCTAGATATGCCTCTTATTTAACAGGGAATTGTTATCTTTGCAACCACTGTGTGTTGAGCATCAGTTAATAAAGATATTCTACCACATTCCTCTGTTTTTTAATTGAGTCTCAATTAAGGAGAGGGGGGATCTTGAGAGGGGGTGGGGGGATCTGGAAGTTTTCTACTAATCTACCTCTTTAGTTATTGTCTGGTCCACTAGCTATTCCCATTGGCTCAAGCCAAGGGTTCCAGATTTTCCAATACTTTTTTCGTACCTCTAGCTTCATACATCAATTTATGAATGGTAAGTTTTTATTGACTAATTTTAGCCATTATTCTTTCGATGGTGGGATGGGACCCATCCAGTGCATAATTAGGTTTTTTTTTGGTGTAGTAGACCAGCGATCTTACCAGTAGCCTGATATATTTCCCTTGTATCAAGTTGGAACTGGACTCCATTTTTAACTCCAAATTAAGCCACTTTGATTTTGCAGTCACCTCTCTAAAATTTATTTGGACTTTGCAACACGTATGTTTAATCTGCTGCAGACACAATGTAATTTATAGTGGAGATAGTTGTTTAGAAATAAGAGAATCCACTATGTTGAATGTAATGGTGCACAGTACCCTAGAGATAGTCTACCATTCTTGCAACCAAGCCTCCTGATTAGTAAAGGACATGTGGCCAAAAATGCATTTAAAATGTGGAACATAATGGTTCTATCCCTCTTTAATTACAACTAAATACGGCACCATTAACCTATGTCCCCTACCTCTAGTTTTTTGTGAGGTGAGGGGTCAGTGTTTTGTTGAGAAACAAAAATTGTTACTGATTATTATTTGCTTCACTATCTTCTCTTGACCCATAAGATATTCCAAGATGGAACATTCTCTGAAAAACCAACAATCCTACCTTTGCCCATGAAGTAATCCAATGGACAGCTGTTAATGGTGGCCATAGATTCTACTAAAGGCTCAGCTCTAAGCCCCACAATACATTAGTCTTAAACTGCCAATTGCACCTCCACTGTTTAAAAAAAAAAGAAAAAGTTCCTTCTAATTTTGCTACATACCTTCACGGAATGCTTAACCAAGAATGAACTGTCTTCAGGAAACTATTATGTAGTTCCCTGTCAGTTCACCAAGTCGCTGAAATTTGTATGAATTTCAAAACATGACTTATCAATTTGCTCATCATTACAGTTGTTCATAAATGAAATGATTCAGTATTTGAGTAAGACCTTATGAAAAGCATGCTTTTAACATAATTGAAATCACACACATGGATCTAGTGTATCTTTCAAATACCACTTAACTTATTTTATAGCACTAATATGGCATCAGATTCGTGTGTGTGTGATTTAGTAGTCTAGTCTACTGCCCATAGACTGGGTCACTTCCAGAGTAGATTATTCTTATAAATTAGGTTTTAGAAACCAATTACATATCTACTTCAAAGTGGTCTACAGAATCAGCTGTGGGGGAAATAACATCTGCCCACGTCTAAATAACATTAGAACATCTGTAGTAAAGAATATTAATAGAAACATTAAACTTGTTGACACAGTATACGCAAATGCATCTCCATCTGCCTCATTTACTCCTTACAACCATTAGTAATAATGGCACATGGTTTTCATTGTATAATGCAAAAACACATAACCTTAGATCTCAGGAACTCACAGTTTGATGTCACCTTTTTACCAAAAACTTTACTTGACCTCGGGCACACAGATGTAAGTTATTCTTCTTCAAAGATTTTTATATAATGAAGGTTAAGAGTTACAGCTCATGACTCTTAGCAACTAAAAAAAAAACTGCACACTTAAATGAAGAAATAAAGAGTTGTAGAAAACAGATGTGCTCCACCTAGTTCAGAAAATTGCCAATACACAACAGTTACATATTGTATTGTAGGCTTTTCTAAAACCGCAGGTTTATACAATGCAAATGCCACAAAAAATGCAAGTAATTTAAAAAATTGCTGTTAGAGTTCTTTAGCAAACCATGTTATGAAGCTTAATGGACTTTTATAAAGTGATCATTAATAATTCATTATTGTTTAGATATTGTATGTAAATGTACAACTTACTTTCAGGATAGCTCGGTCATTAATCACTATGCAAGAGTGTTAGCACCAGGCAAGTTACCTATGACATAGCATAACATGTCTATACCTAATGGACTGGAGACCAAACAGGAGAAATCATTCATCATGGCTTCAAGTTATTTTTTGTCATTTAGCTAATGCCCCTGGGAAGGTTACTGGAGTTCAGCTAATTGCTTTATGCTGAACTCCGTGCCTGCTTTAATGAGATACAATCATTATTATATATCGAATTCTGAAAGTTAAAATTAGAGTAGAATCCTAGGAAATATACTGTTGTAAAGGTAAGTTGTTCTTTATAGGAAGTACAGAGCAGAATGGATACTCAGCAAGTTACTGTATTTTCTGATGTAATATAGGACCCAAACCTGTGCCCTAGAAAGTATAGCGCCCTAATCCGTTAAAGCAGATATAGTAAAACAGATTGTTCAATACAACTCCAATAATACAGTAGTAGCGTTCAATTTGAGCACCAAGAATGCTTAGTTCAAGTGTTACTTGTGTGAGTCCAGCTTGCAATCCACGTGAGGAAAAACTGCCGAAACCCTCAATGTAATGGGAGGAGAGAATATTTTCCAAAAAGGAAAAAGATTGGTTGCGCTGGAAAAAACAAAATTAGAAAACAAAGGGAATAACCCCTAGTGTGTTACCATTTACTTATTGCACTGCTATGCAGGCTCACTTGTGACAGGACAGATTATGGTGGTGAGACAACATGTCACACAGATGTTGGCCCCTCCCCCATACCAGTTTAACCTGTTTTAACACAATATACATATTTTACTAAAACATAAATCACCACTTTTTATTCATTTATCATTTATTTTAGATTTAAGTAGTAAAAATAAAAAATTGATTTTACCCATTGTCACCACACATCCAATTTATCATAAGTGGTATTATGTTTTTATAATTGTTTTTCATCATTCTGAATATTCTGAGTGTTTTATTGTGGTGAATGTATATACAGTGAAAACAGAGAAATTTTGAATCCACCAGGATACCAAGCTGTAAAAAACACTGGAGCTTTAAATAATTGTCACACTTTGGACATCAAACAAAGCCTAAAATCTTTCACCGAGCGCTGCTAAAAGACACCATATATTTGCAGCCTGCACAGCGTGTGGCAACGTCTCTCAGGGAGTAATGGACTAATGAAGTGAGTTTATAACTCCTCCCTGTAGACGCCCACAAGATACAGACCTCATCCCAGACTTGCCTGTGGCAACGCCTACCAGGAAGAATACCATGGAACGCATATGCGTTCCAACATTGACTTCCGGGAGACACCCACAGATAGGGGGGTTTACAAGCTGAATTTGATGACGCTGAACGCGATGACGTCACATGCCGAACGTGATGACGTCACACGCACGGCGCGAATTACCGGAAAGCATTTAAAACACAGAAAATCGCCAACAACAACATTACTTTTATTCTCCTGAGGAAGCCGGGGCTTGGACCAGCGAAACGCGTTGAGAAGAGGACTATATCAACAGTGGACTGTGTAGGAAGACTGCTCCTGTTGTACATTGTACATTTTTCTGCAATTAAAATCGTTTTCTACATTGAAACTACTGTGAATTCATCTTTACTTCCTGGGCCAGTGAGTCCCTAAGAGGAGGCTTATTTCAGCCCACAGTGCTTTTTATCAAGCACTTTTCTGGTAAGTGCAAACCCTTGGGGGG
>WMED01000267.1:0-19903 GCA_019650415.1 Pipa parva
TATAACATTCTGGAGTATATGAAAATTGCCATTATAAAAACTGAAGCAGTAGACTTTGTACAAATTAACATTTGTGTTATTCTCAAAACTTTTGGCCATGACTGTTTTTATTTTATTATACCTCTCTTGAAATAAAATGACACCACTGCCTGTGACAATTTGATTTTATTTGCTGACATTTTAGTTGGTTTTGGAGTGCCTCTGTCCAATCAGAAGCAAGAAAACTGCATAGTTTAACTACAATGAAAGTACAATGGTATTTTAAAAGTCAACATCCACTGCAGGTTTTTACAACAAGTAAAATTATTCTAATATTTATACGTACATTTGGTTACAACCATAATATTTTGTATAAAAAGACATATTGCATGCGTATAAACTGATACAGCACACAAGGATTTTTAGGAAAAATACAAAAAATATTTTTATTGTTACATCACCTAAGTCGATGTTTCGGTCAACGAATGAGACCTTTTTCAAAGACCTTTTTCCATTTATTTTGGGAGCTTGTTTTTAAAATGAATAAAATTTGTACATTTAAAAAACTACTAAATGAGTAGTGGTTTTACCAGAGAAAACCTATTATAACAAAGCTGTATCTGCCACAAACGTTTATCTGGGAAATAAATCTATTTTGTGGTTGTTAAAAGCCAAGTAGATTTATTTCCCACATGTGGGTTTGTGACAGATACAGCTTTGTTTTAATGGGTTTGGTTTGCCCAACACATATTGGTTATTATCTTGTAGCAAATATGGAGTAGACATGCAGGTCACTTATGAGACTCCTACCTTTGGCCAGTAGAAATTTCTGTTTCATTGCAACATACAGTTAGTCCTCGGGTTACGACGGTCTCGAGTTACGTCGTTTCGTGGTTACGACGCTTTATATGAGAGTGTTTGGTGTAGGTTTGGTGTAGTTATAGGTGTTAGAATAGGTGTTTGGATAGGCTAAGTGTTTGCAGTACAGTACTGTTATTATGGTACAGTACTGTATATGAATGTATGGTCCGACTTACGTCGAAATTCAGTTTACGACGCTGTGTAAGAACGGATCAACGTCATAAGTCTAGGACTACCTGTATTAGGCTGAGATCACAACGGAGAATTTACAGTAAAGGTAATGACTATTGGCTGTGCAATGAAACACTAGTATTTCATAGAGAATGATTATACAATAGGACATTTCATATGTTGCATTTTTTCAACTATGTAAAACACGGCATGAAAAATGTAACATGATTAGCAACAGTAGGAATTTAAGAATAGCGGTTACACATGAGGGAAAAGCGCTGATAAACTGAGCTGTTTTACATGGAAGTAGCTCCCTAAACGTGATTTTAAAAAAAGCGTATGAAAACTCGCCAGCGTTTTTTGCCATGAAGTTTTTTTTTTGTTTTTTTGTTATTTTTTTTTAAAAATGCAGAGGAAACTTTGCCAGTGAGAACCCAGCCTAATGCAAACATGCACCAAAAGGAATTAATGTCAGACTC
Organism: Pipa parva; assembly: GCA_019650415.1. Lineage (NCBI taxonomy): Eukaryota > Metazoa > Chordata > Amphibia > Anura > Pipidae > Pipa > Pipa parva. The sequence goes on from WMED01000267.1 coordinate 1,491, forward strand.
CTTTTTCTGTAACTAAATGGAGACCAGCAACAATACAAAGTAAAGAAAACTGGGCCCTGAATATCAACGAGCATCTTATGGAAATTTGGTTCACACAGTCCACCGTAGCTTATAACTGAACCAATCCTTTAGAGAGGACCCTATACAGCAGCTATATATTTAAGTTGTGGATAGCAGAACTATTAAAAGAATGAAACTACAGTATTTGCATGGTTCTCTAAAAAGGAAGAAATATAAAGAAATACACCTAAAGTTTATACTGTGCAGAATAGAATCAAGTTCCTGTCAAGTTCCTTCCTGAATTCTGAATATTGGCATTGTGGGTAGACATACATATGGCTACCATTTAATAAACATCTCCCTTCTTTTTCATTAAATATGGCATTCTTAGGTAGTTTTGCAATTATGGACACTGGCAAAGTCACAGAGTTAGAAAGTCAATGAATAAAAACATTTTTATTTGCTTACCTTGGGTAATTTGTACAATACTGTGTATAGATATGAAACTCTTCACTCTAAAGCAGAGAAATAATTATGAATGCAGTTAGACCAACATCATACCATAGGTTTTTCAAAAACATAATAAAATCCTTATTAAAGTGCAGTTAATAAATGTACTTGGTATATCCATCAATTCAATTCAAAGAAAAAGCCATCCATTTCTATTAACCTATCTAGATTATAGATACTCGTGTGTAAGTTGAGGACAGTTTTTGGGCCAACAATTATGAAATTTGCCATGACCCATAGATAAGTCGAGAGTAAAACTTGGGGGTTTTGTTCATAACATATTAAAGAATTGTTGGAAAAATACAAGATAGCAGTAAGATTTTATTTATTTCTGTCAGCTACAGTTAAGTGTGTGTTCTCCTTTATGGGGCAGTCTCTCACTGCATGTGCTTCTGTGTGCTGCATGCTGGCCGCAGTCCCTTTGCTGGTGTGAGAGTCTGCAATGAGTGGATGCTGTTAACAGGCTTGCCCAACTAACCCCACAGTGAGTTTATTCAGCACTCGTGTGTGTGTGCTGTAATTACTTGCAGATTCGGGTCAGTGCCTCTCCTGCTGTGCTGTTGTTTGTGTCGTGGCTCCAAACAGCTCTCTCTAGCCAGCTCTGTTGATTGATTTTTTTTTTTGCTTTCAAAACTATTTTAAATGATTTTTATAACTAAAATTTCTCGACTTATACATGAGTATATATGTGTTGTGCAGTGCACTTTGCCATTTCATGCAGAAAACGCAGTTGTAATTGCACTGGAGCAAGAGTTAGGAGGGGAGCCCCTATGACACGTACCTTCCATCTTCCAAACACAAAAGAAAAAAAATACTATTAAGTGACCAGTGCACAGCATTATGCTTCGATACTACTAGTTTATTGTGTAGTTGAGCTGCAAAAAATAGTATGTGTTATATTCTATGGGAAAAACCACACCGGCTACTTAGTTTTGTCCTATATGCAATAACAAGACTGTCTAAGCTACTAAAAGTAGCTCAGCCACGAAGCGGCCAGTGTGGCCCTGGCCTAAGGAAATAGGGAAATCACTGAAGAGTTAATAGAAAATGGATTTTTAATGCTTTATTAGAAGTTTACAAATTAAGTAAAAGCTTTGAAGAGGTTTTAACTGTAGTTAATGATTTCTATGATAAGCTTGTCAGTCTTTGAAAACCTATCATTCAGGACTGACAGCTAATTGTACTGCCTGTGCTAAAACCAAACAGATAAACAAAGGAAGGTAATATTTGTTTATTGCACTGTTACAGGGAAGACAGGGATAAACTTTCAGTGTATTCTTTCACCTCTTCATGGTTGCCCCTGAAATCAATACATTGCTGTGGTTTGCAAGGATTTTCTCATGCGTTTATTTCAAGTGGCATGCATAATGCATAGGCTGATGCAACACTGGGCATTTCACAGACACATGGTTTTGCACAGTGACAAAATGCCTAGAACTTTCATTAACTTTAACTGCAACTTTGAGAACGACTCTCAAAACTTCTAACATAGGCATTGCTGAGGTTGTAATTCAAGTGAATGGGTTGAAGTTCTGGTAGTTTTTCACCATGGAAAATCACTGGGAATCAATAAGCCTAATATTTTAATTTCTCACTGAAATGATGGTATCACACCTGAGGGGCGAAATTTACTAAAATCATAAAGTATTTTTAAACCTGTTTTCACCGCAAAAAAATCAGGCAAAAAGAAAAAATGGGAGAAATTTTAGTAAATTTCACCCCTGATCTGGTATAGAAATAGGAAAGAATGAAAGAGAGAGGGAGAGAAAAATGAATTCTGTTCAGTTTGTATGGTTAACATAAGCTATTATATATAAATCATGTTTGCCTGGAGAAGGGAGTTGTCTGTGCTTTTCATTCAGACTTCAAATTTCTTATCGATGGATTACAACTTATACAGTATGAAAAAAACCTCTTGGCTAAAGTACAACAGCAAATAAGATAAAATCCATGGTATGTTCTGTAGTAGGGACAAAGAGATTGATAATACGTTTAAATAAAGGTTAAGGTTTATGCACAGGGTTTACTACTTGCCCAACAGTACAGAAGCCCTATAACAGGAATGCATATCAATATGTCCCATTCACAACTCTACATTTCTCTGAAAGATATTGTGCAATGGTGATGTACTCTAGCTCATGTTGGTGTACACTACATAGAGCAAAATAGTAGGAGTCTTATGACAAAAGCTAGTCCAATAAAATACATAGCCCTGTACCTGAACTTTAAGGATTCCCTCCAGTTTTGTAAAAAGGAAATACCTCTATCATCCTCAGAACCTGGCCTTAAAGGCTTTCATTTTGCAATCAAGTTAGAAAATAAAAAAACACTTTGCCACTATGAATTGTCTGATACTTCAGCTTTCTAGATTACAAGTTAGATTTATCAGATATGACCTCATCTGTTGGTCTATCAGTTTTGCTCCCCTCCCTAAGAAGAAGCCAACAATCACTGCATCACTACTCCTGAATATTTTAAAGATGTGAATGTGCAGTAAAAGTAAGAAGGATGAATCTTCAGTCATTGAGGTAGTTACTGTACTAAAAAAATCACATGGTTTATGTTTCTTTAAGACTCTAATGCATCTAATGCAAAAAAATCACATGGTTTATGTTTCTTTAAGACTCTAATTACATCATCAGCAACCATCATAATCTTCAGTGTTCTTGGAGATTCCTTTGAACACATGAAAGCTGGAAGCACTATTGGTGGGCATCAATTTGACAAATGACCTCCTGTAATTAGTTATCCACTGCTATTATGGAAGGTTTAGCATTTGCACATTCACCTGTCATATTTTACTGTAGCGCGAAGCAAAGGAGATGCTGGATAAGCCAAAGAACTGGGCATGTTCCTGAAGGCTTATGGACACTCCTGCCACATTATTTAGACGTCTGTCACGCTAGCTGTTTTTAATTGGGATTTTCATTGTCTTTGGTGCAAAACAAAATAGCCATTGTGGATTATCCCACAAAAAACAATAGATACTATTTTAACAACTTAGCTACAACCCTGCTAATGTGGTACTGGACTTGCACAGCTTTTCAATTAAATGGGCAGTTATTTTGGGAGTTTCTATACCAATTGACATCTATGTCTAGTATTACTGGTTGGTCAAAAAAGAAAGAAAGAAACTAAAGTTAGTTGAATTTTCCACAAAAGGAATCAAACCAGTGTATGCCTAGTTGTGTTCCATATGCTTTGTAACCATCACCCAAAAGATCTCACTGACCAAGTTGTATTTTCTTAAGCTTTTATGTTTAGTTATTAATCAGCCAACACAGAAGGAGATTTTACTTTATGCGGAATGTACAGTGATACAGTCTCCACTAAACTTTTCTGTGACTCAATAAACAACTGAGTTCAGCAGTTATGTAAGGGAATCTAAACAAAGCAGTGAAGAAGCAGACAACCCTGCTGGTAGCTGTTCTTCTGGACTTTTCAATTTTCATTTCTAATCCAATTGGATATTGGCATCAAAGGATCATTTGGGACCCCTACAGTGCAATGTCTAATTCTTAAAAGACCAGCAATACCAGAGGAAAAACAATGGATTTGCATGCCAGTTGTTCCTATGCAGTAAAAGGTCATCTTTGATGATGAATTCCTGATTTTTATCAGTTTGTGTTCTCTTTCCCTCTCTCTCTGCTGGTTGCAGCCAGTTTGGTCTAACTGGTTCATTTTATGAATATGTATTATCTAAAGTTCCATAGGAAACAAGGGGACTAAGCAGAGGTTTGTTTATTTAACAGATAAAAGATGGCTGTAGTCACAAAAAAGGTAAACAAACAAAATAATACAAACGGGGGAATTCAAGATAACATTCTACCAGTACTGTGTAGGGAAAACTGACATGCCAATCAAAATGGGATTTTTTTTTTTTGTTCTAGTGTTTTTGATCCTTTAAATAGGCAAAGTGCACTGTGTAGAGGCCAGTTTTTGACTGGCTTACATATAGTAAAATGGTGTTGTTATTAAGAGCAATGGTACATGTCTTATTCTCTCAAATATTTTTCAGAATTATTTGCCAATATTAGGAGTAGCTATTTTAAGATTAAGGCTGTCTTAAAAAAAAAGAAGAAAAGGATGGCATTCAACTCGCAGTAAACTGATCATTTCAAAGTTTGCATCTGCATATGTGGCCACTAGGAGAATGATTGAGTTGATCAGCTGTAAAGTTCAGTGGGTGCAGCTGCCAAAGTCTGCATACAAATCTGCTCTTGCAGGTGACATAATTCATGCTAAATTAGATTTCTTACCTTTGACACAAAGCATTCGGCTATTGCAACAGGGTCGTTATCACAATTTTCCAACTCTTGAAGAAGTTCACTAAGAAAAAAGGCACAAAACAACTATTTCAGATAATGGATCCAAAGACCGCTCAATCCCCCTCTATCACAATAGTAGAACAGTTCAGGTGCTCTAAGGAGAAAAAGGAGGCAGGACTGTTTCAAAGCAAATAGAAAAGATCTCCGGCACTCCGAGGTAAGGGATCTCAAAACCATTATAGCCTATGGCACTTGTTTAATGGATTCTCATTGAATTTTGTTTAAACACAAAGTGGACACATATTGTCTTTTTGATTTGGCACCGTTTTCTGGTTTTTGTTTTACATATATACAGTATATATATATATATATATATATATATATATATACACATATATATACATATATACATATATATACATACATATATATATACACACACACACACACACACACACACATAAATACACACACACCTTTGAAAAATGCATAATTGTCTATTTTATTATCCAACTGCCTCGACTTTGATTAGCCGTGTTCAATATTGCCTCTTAGTACCAGGTTCACCATATAATTATAAGTGTTAGTGTTGATGTTACTGAGATTAATATCGACACTAATGTTACTGAAGATTTCTGACTGCTATACACTAGTAGATGTATCTTTAAGCTTTCAGCTATTACTGTTATCTATTTACTATTTTGTAACATGATCTGGCCCATTTCACTGATTTTACTTACAGCTGTATGTATGCAATATTTTAATCTTCTTGTACATATTTTCTTCTTCTTATCATTTTTACTTTGTTACAATTGGGCCCAAAGCCTTTGAGTATTTTTATAGTGTAACTAAATCTTGTATGCTGGGATGTAACAGGTGACCCGTGTCTGTTTAGACGAGATTTTGCCTTTCCCCCTCTACTCTAAAAAGAAAGTAATCAAACAAGCAAACAAAATGCAAGCAAAAGACAAATAATAACCATTTTTGATTTTTAGTTTATCAACTTATGTATTATAATCTATATACGTACTCAGCGACTCAATTACACATAAATGTACCAGACTTTATGCCTAGATCTCAACAGTATTGAACATTAGTAATTTAAACACCAATCATGAGTCTGCTCAGTCCATTTAATTATACGTTTAACTACAGGAGTACAGGGCTATGGGCGATATTTCGTCATACAGAGTACGGGATCACCTGATGCCCAATTAGCACTTGATTGTTACTACTATTTATATCTGTTGTTTGAACATGTTAAGCACACCATGACTAAGCGCTATAAGCGTGAAACGCGTAGGTGCCACCCTCGCTTTTAACGTTTTTTTGGTTTAATTGGATGTACAATAAAAGAAGTTGTTTTTACTTACCTCGGAGTGCCGGAGATCTTTTCTATTTGCTACAAAACAACTATTTTCAATATTTGAAAAGAAAAGCAAATTTGTTATTATTTAAAAAGGATAATTTGCCTAATTTTTACTATAAGTATTCATGCTTTGCTATGATGACATTGCATTTGCACTTAATGATATTCTCCTAACAACCAGAGCTGACATTACAATGCAGAACTTACAGCCATACTAACCAGATGCTTAATACCAAGGGTCTACAAACTAATAGTTTATTACTAACCAATATATTTTTATTCTTTTCACTGAAAAATCGCAGCCACTTCTTGGAACCCTACTTGTACCTGTACTGATCAGGCAACCAACACATGCATCATTCCACTTCCTGCCAGCGCTTCTACACACGGAGGTAAGTTGAATGAGACGGCTTTCCTTCAGCTCTTGTCTGCTCTATTCGCCGAATAGAAGGTGCCAAGGAAAGCCATCTCATTCAACTTAAATCAGTGTGGAGTAGTGCTGACAGGAGGCAGATCGCTGGAACGCTGGAGTAAGGTCAGAAGGGAAGCAGGCAGGGGAGAGAAGACAGGCAGGAAGGGGTGGTATATTTTAATCAATATTTTAACACACCATTTGGCTCAGAAATTTTTTTTCTTATTTTCCTCCTTAAAATCCTAGGTGCATCTTATGGTCAGGTGCCTCTTATGGAGCGAAAAATATGGTATGTTTAGGATTTCCCCAAGCAGACTGTGTTCAGGGGCTTATAAAAGGTACATTTGTATTACCCCTTTCTCTTGCAGCCCTGTATCTCTGGAATCCTATTTCCCTTTATCTCCACCAAAAACAATTGCTCAGTAATTTCAAAACTAAACTGGAAATCTTCCTTTTGGAGCACTAGCACTAATTTTTATGTATATAATATTTGTTATCCTTAAGTAGCCATTTATACTCATGGCTTGTATTTATAGACCAGCAACTCAGCACTTTGATACAGCCCTTATTACTTTCCTATCTGCTATCTGTGTAAGTAAGTTTCCCATATTGTAAGCTCCACGGGGCAGGGATCTACAAACTCTTGTTTCAATCACCCCTTGGCACTTAGAGTGATGTATCTTTATAATTTTATGCTAGTAATTTAATTTACTATGTTAAGAACTTTTCCATTGTCTGTAGTAATTTTATATTTCTGAACTGTAAAGGGCTGCTTAACTTAGTGGTACTTTACAAAAAAAAAATATATATATATACATACAGCTATATTAGTTGCTCTTGCTGGTAAAGCAAACAAGAAATCCAGATCTTTATCAAGCTAGTCACATTTACAGAAACTAAGGTGCATTTGCAGGAAGGCTACCAACATAAATAATTACAGTCAGATATTTTCTCTCCTGCAAATAGGATTTCACACCAGCTTTTCTTCCTCCAACATAAACATACCTATTGAAGTGATAAATATCTCTTATATTTCCAAACAGGGCTGATCGCTCATCAGTCCCTAGGGAAAGTCTTGATTGGTCAGAAATACAATTGAGGTAATCCTGCAAACAAAACAAAAAAGGAAAGATTAAAACTCTATAGCACTGCTGGAAAGCTAAACTGACCTACTCTTAATAGAGCAAGATAAATTCTTAATATCAGTTTCAGGTTATTATTTCAGTGATCCTTTGACTGGACTCATTGTGGATGAACAGAAAATCCATTATAAAAAGGTAACAATAGTTATCTGTTCCACCAAGGCTAGCACAGAGTGAGTAAGGCCATGTAATGTAGACAGAGAAGTGAACGTTTTATTTGGATATACAAAAATGCATTCATACTTCATGATCACAGGGATAGTATAAACGTACTAATTTTGTTCTCTCATTCGGCCTCATGTTTTTCACTAATAAATGTAAGGCAACAGACTTTTTTTTTTTAAATGTTAGTTTTCAATGGAATATGTATTGTGATGATTGACAATGAAACCACTAAATGTTTGCACAGAAAATACATAAGACTAACTACTTGTGTACTTACAGGATTTAATATATCTAGCTCTTAATAAACCCATGTTCATACAGCTTTATAGCAATACTGCAATTTTTATTTTCATAAAAACATACCGTTCCTCTCCATTTTGCCCCACTAGTTTGCATTAAAAATGGTCAGCTTGTGGCCACACTGACAGATACTGTGCTGAAATGCTGAATGTAGTGCTCCTGAGATTATTTATGGGCACACATTGGCAATTTCAGTGCAAACTACTGCACAAAGGAGAGGAATGTTATGCTGTTAGCAGCAGTAAAAGTGCAGTGCTCCAAAATGTGGGACATATATGCCAATTAGCCTTTTTCAAAAAGAAATGGTCAGCCTGCATAATCTGCAATGTTAAACATTTTCAAACTCTGTGAATGACAACCCACCCACTGGGTTCTATAGTGTCACAGAAGCTTTCGCCAGTCTGTTTTTAGCATTTCGTGCAGGTTTGCTGCATTCAGTCCCTGTCCCAACTAATTGTAGCCTTGGGTAAGCCACTTTATCATTCTGTGCCTCGGGCATCAAATAGATTGCCGGGATTTGTTGTGTCTAACAAAATGTCTCAGCATGTGCACATATGTGTATTTATTTTACCACTCGATCAAACATAAAACATTTTCAGATAAGGTAAAATATTGATGAAGATTTGACGTTTATGTTAATGGACCTCGAAGAACTGGCATGACAATAAAAAATTTATTTATTTACGGATATACAGTTTCTCCATGCATCTGTAGAGCGTCTGTGTGTTGCACCACTTGTAGCCAGTGACCACCATTGCTTTACTTACATTTTCACCTTAGCGCTATGAGCAGTGCAGGGCCTGGCTAGATGTCCGAATCACTTTAAATGCTTAATGGGTTGGTAGGAAAGAAAGCAACTTGCGATTTCTACCAACAGAGGTAAGAAAAGAGGCTCATGTTTCCTCTGAAACCAAGTATACAATAACACCTGTGGGGCAATACTCTTAAAGAAGCCTTCTTCTCAACTCACAGGCTTCGGCCCAATTATTTATGCAAAGCGAGTCAAAAGAAATCCCCTTGAGGGATGAAAAGCCCTGCTGATGACCTGACATGTATCTGAATCTCTTTGTAAACACATACAGGTTTATGACAAAAGATTAATGGGTGAAACGAAAGAAGGTTCTCAATAAACCAGCCTAATTCTCTAACATACACATAGAAAACTCCTCCAGATCTTTTTCAGTATAGACAAAGGCTGCCTGGGTATCATGTTAATTGTATTCTACTTTACAAGCAACCAAGGTTTTCTTTATACATTATTTATTTTAACCAATGTAATGTTTAAAGGTGAAATTGTTTGATTTGAATAAGGTGTGCATGGCTTTCTATACTTCCTAGGCTTAAGATATTAGTCCATAGGAAAGTTATGACTGATTCATAAGTTATAGCAATTTGTAATGTAATGTATTTATATAAATGACCAGTAACACCAAAAAACACAAATCACAATTTGGATTGGTATGGCAGTTATTTAAATACAGCACATGTCAAAAAGTTATCTTGGACGCTCTGCCTGTTCAGGCTCACCCAGTCCCATTGTTTTCTGTGGTGCTTAAGCCTTATGGTGCTAAGCCTCATTTATGAAGCTAAATATCTAACTATATAGACATAATTTAGAATTTTTGAAAGCAAAGAGTGAATTTATAACAATTATAAATGCATTTGAGGCATTTTCATTTTTGATGTTACTGTTCTTTTAAAAAAACAAAAGTCCAGACTGCTGTGGGAGTAAACCTATTTCAGAAAACCTGATTTAATGATGGCATACATTTAGAATTCATGGATGACTTACTCACCCTGCTTAAGGGCCAGGCATCTTTTATTAATGAGGTTGAGTTTTGTGGGTGGAGATCAGTAGGGATATGATTACTACTGAAGCTAGTGTTATGTAGCTTTCATTGGCAACAATATTTTGAGGGATAAAAGCATATTAAAATATAAACAACATGTGTTCGGTTCACATAGATCTCACTCCACTTCTTACAATTAACACTTTATGCTGAGCTCTGCGACTTACAGTTCTCAACATATATACTTCACAGTAACTTTGCTTTTGCTAACTAGGATCCTCTTTAAATTCAATTCATGTTCCTCCTCCCACCAATTAAATCCTGGACTCACAACACTGCATTTTTCCACAGGCTATCTGCACAGCAGTTGCTTCTTTATACAATAGAACAGGTTGTAACAATGCAACAATCTCAAAATCTTACAAAGACTTTGACAAAAGTCTTTGTAAGACAAATCACCCATTTAGGTAGAACCCCAAAGACAAAAAATCTTTGGGGTTCTACCTAAAGAGATAATAGAAGAAAAAGAATTATTTAGAAAAAATGTTTGTTTCGGAATAAATAAAAAAAAGCGAGATATTACTTTATTTCCCTTCCAGTTAGGCAGTAAAGTGATTTGTATTTTCTGATAACAGGCTGAGATTCCACTTTTCTTGATTTGTTTGTACAGCAGGTGTGTGTTTTTTTGCCAAAGTAAGTGATTATACATATTGCATGGAGATTAAATACATCCTACTTGAAGTTCTTTTCCAGTGCTCCTAGATCTTTTCAAGGGAAAAAAAAAAAGATAGCAACTGAATACCTCATTCATAAGTGCATATTTGCAGATAAACTGGTTAATCTTCAAACCATGTTGACAGTGACTCTACAAACAGATGTGTGGGAACACCTGTTTCACACAATTATTCAACTGCTGGACCCCACGGCAAACATAACCCAAGGCATTACTTCTTGGGAAAATGTTGAGAAAGTGTGTTAATTAGTATTGTGCCATGAAGAACAACTGTAAAATGGGGCAAGACAGAAAGAAATACAAAAATTGTATGTGAGTAAATCGTGAGGTTTTCTGTCATTTCAGCCTGGTTAAACAAATATTTAAAATAGTTGCCCAATCTTGTATGGCAAGAAATGGCTCCTGGATCTCCAGTTGGCAACAAGATTGCAGAGATTAGAAACTCCTGCGACCTTGTCTGCAATCTAACATTAGAGAGGGGACACAAAGCTGATCTGCGTCTGACAAGTGAATTTTTCACTTGTCATTGATTGCAGAAGTAGGAAAGTATGAAATATGGTGTAAAAGCTTTATTTGGATTTACAAAGAAATGCCTTTTGAACAGAGTTCTCATGAAAGCCAAAACAAAACACGCAGCATTCTCAAGACCCATCATTTTGCAGTATAACTTTCATGTAATAAAATAGGGCCTTCAATGTAAACTGTACCTTCAGCTCTAGCTCAATGTTCAGAATTCTATTTCTGATATGAGGAATACAATAACTGGAGAGAAATATGCGAGCATGAACTAGAAGATAAAAAGCCCTGTTGTGGCCTATTTTTTATGGGCAGTTGTAACTACAGTGAATATGTGGCTGTATTATAAATTGCAAGATTGAGGATACTGTTTTTGAACTGCAGTAACAGTACTGAGTGACCCATTTTCCAGAATCGTCATACCCTTATACTAAGTTCACAATCTTTGAGGCAGTGCCCTAAATTGCCAAGGCCATGAAAAGAAATCTTAAAGTAGAATTTTTTTTTTACATCTTAGAAGATAAATATCTTATACACAAGATTTTTTATCTTCGATGTATGGAGGAAGTTGTAACCTAATAAAGTCCTGAAAATCCAGGAGTGACCACCTTGGTACAATATTCTAGTATAATTTGGGTTTGTAACCAATACTGGAGAATGATAGACTATTTCAAGTTTTACCAGACATTGTGTAAACTTCATGGTCTTTGAACAGCTGCAAAGAGAAGGGCAAAAGCTAAAACAAACATACAATATTACAAAGATAATGGCTTCACACCAGTGCTTCCTCTTAGTTTATATTTCTTGGCATACTCTGTGTCTGTGCCTGTCTTTTCTATTCAACACAGGACATCACAAAAGGTGTTAAGTAAAACACATGAATTTTCAATCTCATTTTCTGAAGCAAGTTAAATATTTTTGGGAAAATATCCATTATTTTACAGCCTAAAACCTCATGTATAATATTAAAAACCAAGGTCCTGCCATTAGGCTACTGACTATACATTTAAAGGAAATATACAATACACATACTATAGACGTGATTTATGTTCCATTTTATTTTCACTAAAACACAACCAAAACTAAGGAACATTCTCATTGGCAGTAAATGTTTTACCAGTGACATTTTCCAGAGGCCTCATTAATTAAAGGTACTTAAAAACTAGAATCATTTCACAGTTGGTTTCGACTAAGAATTTTGATGGAATTAGGCAAAGTGTTTAGCCTGCTAATGTACAAGATATTATAGGCATATACCTTTTCCTTAAAGTGCACCTGTCACCAGAAGAATTCCAAAGGGACAAAAAGAAATTACTTTGGACGGGAATAATTTCTAAACAACTGGCACACTTTAGAATTTAGACAGTTGACTACTTCTGTTAGCATAAATAAAGTGGAGAGGACAAGTTAAAGAAAAGGACTAATAATAAAGTTTGAGAGCCCATAAACATGGATTGCATATGTGAGAGAAAACGAACACAAAAAAGATAAATTAAGAACCTGTAGGCAAGGGAGTGTAGGTGCCAGACCGACTTTGTGTGTTGCAAGAGTACAGGTTTGGTATGTTAACTTAGCTCAGCAATGTGTCCATGTCTGAGCTTGAAATGCATCATAGAAAATGCAGAAAGTTTAATTGAAGAATAAGGTGAAAAGGAGTCATGTAACTAGTGTATTGTTGTTTCTACTTCCTCATGAATTTAGACTGTTCTGCAGGCATAGTAGGGTGCACACAAGTAGAGGAAGGCATAGCTAATTTCTCGCACACTGTGAGAGTGTCACTATACTAGCATATACATACCTGTTGCTATCACCTTAACAAATGTGTAAAGTGTGGTATTTAGATTACATAGAAAGTCATGACATATTTTGAACTTTAAAAAATCTGGGTGTTATAATTACAATAATGCCAACTATGAATAGTTAAGTTATATTGCACCAGGGCTACCATTAGAAAGCATGAGGAATCCCCAAGATCTAACAAATACCTCTCTCCAGTTAAACAGGTGTATAAATCATAACATGGGTTTTGTCTTGCATTAATCCATGTCAAATACAGAAATATTTACAGATCAGTTTTGTCATTTGAACCCCAGAATTTCTGAAATCGCTACCTGGCTCCCTTCCCTTACAGTGGTACGTGCTATGACCCCCAAGTAACTACACACTAAGGTCTGCACAGGAACAGATTTGCCCCTAAAGCACAATATGCAGCAGGAAGAGCACTGTGATCAGTAAGGAATGAAATGGTCTAAGAAGCTCAGGGTAAGGTTTCATATTCTGGGGTAAACAAGTAATCTACTTTAATTGATGGTATTGACATTCTGTCTGTTTTCCACAGCTCTTGGTTATGGACATGTTACATGCCAGGAGTTTTTGCTCTTTCAGAGTATTATTCACACATACTTCACTGGTTTCCTGCTCCTTGGTGATACAGATCAAAACAACTATTCCCAGGAATCCTTAGATCTCTCATCTGTTGTAACACTATGACCCTTGCACCATTTCATTTAGCAGTTATGACTTTTTTGACAACTTTAGTGCCTAGCATATCCTCTAGAATGCATAAGATAACAGACTTCTCATGTATTTTATTGCAAGTGCTACTTTAATCAAAATATCCCAAATCATAGTGCAGTTTTTTTCCTTTATCATTTGCTTATGCACTGAAACTTACACAGACCATAGCATGAGGATGTTTCACTATAAGTTCTATAACTAATTCAGTTTTTATTTAAATCATTATTTCATGTGGTGTTAACTGACTTATTAATGGGGGATATTTATAGGGCCTCATTGTCAAAAGTCCAAATAGTTGCATATAGGTCTGAATTCACACCACTTCCCCATGTTCACTTATTGGCTGGAAATGGTGAATACACAACCAATTTGAGCATCTACGTTAGTCACAAACTTACAGAACTCTTCGCACCTTTGTGTGCACATGCACAGGTACTTCTACTGTGGAATTTGTCGAAGGTACAAATGAGACTAGATGAACTGCTCTGAATTCACCCATTTGACTTCGCCATTTCAAAGTGGCAAATTGGAGGGAGGTTGATGGTAGGGCTCCAATGTTACCATAAGTTGTGACTAAATGACAACATGAAGTAGATAGAAGGTGACATAGAAATAGAATATTCACAGAATACAGTTAGTGGGATATGGTGAGACTCACTGCACTTCACTTGTTTAATTCACTTCACTCCACATGACTTCTCATTCTACTTCTATCTGACTGACTATACCATACTACACATGCGACAGCGATGGCAATGTGACTTGAATTGTAGTGAGGTGAACTGGACAAATAAGTTCACCCTATTGCCATTGGAGGTCTATAATGTTTTCTGCTGCTTTTTATAGGATCAAAATCAACTTTCCAATGTAAACAAAAAAAAAACGCATCAAGAAGTGACTTTTGACATGGCGATTAAAGCTTTTTTAACTAGGCAATACCACCATAATAAAAAAACTTCTCCAGTGTTAAGAAGTCAAAATCTATTGGACTTTTATAAATATCCCCTATTGTGTATATACAATATATACAAAGGTATATTTCCATAAATACACAAGTGGGAGAATATCTTACTTAACTGTAAAAATGTGGTCATTGTGGACTCAGTCTAATATCTGCTTGTTTCAAACAGTCTCACTCATTTTATACTGAGATTATTACATATACACATATATCACGGATGGCGAACCTATGGCATGTGTGCCAGAGAGAGTACGTGTGCTATTGCCACTGATGCCTTCAGTGCAGGCCACGGACCCGTGAAACATTTAGGGTTTCACTGGACCCTGGTGGGGATTGCGCTTGAACACCCTTATTTCATTGTATGTATACATACATACAAACCATGTTGTTTACATATATAGTTAGACATTAAAAGGTATTGCCTCAAGACATTTTTGAGGTTTTCTAAAAGTACTTCACAAATGTACATTCCACTGTTAGACTCTTTCTTGGCACATGCACATTTTGGACATTAGTGGAAATCCTATCTGAGAAGATATGGGGGGTCCACTGACAGATACAGGCAACTATAGTAAAGGGGAGAGTCTATAACTAAACTGGCAAAGGGGCCACCCAGATTGTGTCTTTCAATGCTTTAGGCTACCTAGAAAGTACCAGCAACAACTCCCAGAAACTGCTGCATATACAAGCCTCTGAGGATGCCCAAACTTACATACACCGCAGTCTCCAGTATTGTTCAACTTTAGACTGCTACAATAAAATGCTATAAACTAGGAGCCTTAGGGAAATGTCACACATCACAATACTCCTATTGTGTGTAGCCATCAGTTTGTTTTCTGAAAAGTCAGAGAACTAAAAGTGAAATTTAATGTGGATTAAGAAAGATATTTGACTGTGTATTATTTAAGTTAATTAGTTGGTCAGAGTGAAAAATACACCCCCCTGGGAAATATTTGACTGACACAAACTAGGCCAATGCAAACATGTGTTTGTCTTTCTAAACATTATATTGTGTGTATATAAAGTCTTGTTAGCCCAGAATCAGGCAACTGCCTCCAATGCAACATATTGCTGAATGCCGGAGAGGAGGAGAAAAATAATAAGACACCCTTAACAGGCATTGAAAACAGAAACTCACAAAAGCAACAAGCTGCATTACACAAAACAACCAATAGCAACACGCATACCTGGAATATAAGTAGTTAACACTTGAGGCTTCATCTGGGGACCTGCCTTTTCCCCTGTCTGTTTAGCTTGCACTTTACAGGGTAAGTAGGTTAACTACAAATGATAGAGTGCCACCCATCAATAAATATCATGTGACCTTAGCGTGATGGGAAAATATACCCAACAATACATCTTCTCTTATTCATGATAATGAATGAGAATGCTCCCTGCAATGATCGTGATGATGTGTGAGGCCGGTGAAACAAGTGGGAGGAGCTTTGCGCTGGCTTCTCAGTCAGCCTGCACACTGTGAAGAAGCATCATGAGCCGGCTAATTACAGCACAGTTTATACTGTGACTGTAGCAATTCACCTCTATATCTAGTTAGGTTTTAAATAAGTCTTTCTTGTTTTATACCTTTAGGTCCCCTTTTAGTGCTATGTTGAGGTTGACACAAGAGGGCGGAAGTCCCTGTCCCATAGAGCTTACAGTCTAAATGGGAGGAAGACTTACCTACAGATAGATGGGTAATAAGAGCTGGGCCAGAGCTGTGTATATGGATATCATTTTCTATGAAATATTTTACTTTCCCTTTAACAGTGTTGAGTTAAGGCTATATTGCTTAGTACATGTAACTTAACCTGAGAGTGAAGCCTTGCATGACATTTTAAACTGCCTGTTTTCCAAGTTTGTCTGTAGGAGATCTTTCACATCCTTCCATTATAGTTTCTATGTGCTTCATCCAGCTGTGAAAGGTTAAGCATCTGATAAACCAATGGTGTGGGAGGGGGTTCTACTCAATCTTTCCTGACAGCGCAAAAACAAACCTAGAACATTTGTCTGTAAATGTGTTTTGGTTTATCTGGCCACTTGTTAATTCTTTGTTGACCTGAAATGGCGCATTCTTTCAACATAACAAACTGTCCTTTGAATTGGTATTTTAACTACTAAAGCTCTTATTACCCTTTTATCTCTGTATGTAAGCTTCCTAACATTGTAAGCTCTATGGGGCAGGGAACTCCAACGTCTTGTGTCAACCAGAACCAGGCACTTAAAAAAGTGTTGTATCCTTGTGATATTACAATTGTATTGTGTAATGCGCTTTTCCCATGTCTGTTTTCTATTTCTATTGCTGAATTGTACAGCGCTGCCTAAATTTGTGGTGCTTTATAAATAACATTACACATTCGGTATCTAGTCCACTGCACTGTTTTACAAGTTACACTTCAAATTCTGGAACTCATCTTTAAAACATGAATACATATGCTGTGCATGGCAAGTCAGTTCAGACCCAAGTAGGAGGTAAAGTAAAAGTTGACATTATCATGCATCACATGAGTTTTTGGTTAATATAGGTGAAGAAAACCTCCTTCCTGCAGCAACAGTCAACCCCCAAGAGGGCTAGACCACCATGAAATGTAAAAAAATAGCTTTGTGGTAGAACGTTAATACGTGAACATTCAAGATATCTTTGGCAAGTAACCAGGAATGTGTTTGGTGGTAGGAAGCAGTAGAGTAAAAAGATCACTGAGAATTACAAAACAGAGCAATATTGCTAAATGTTAACAGGTATCTTCCAGGATTTACAGCCTTCAAGGGAAATCCTGACAGAAAGCACTATTTTGACAAAAAACACTTGGGATTTTTTGCTAGATTTGTTTTAAAGCAAATAAAAATTATGCTGGTACTACAAAGCCCAGTTTAATTTCTCCCAATTTCCCCATTATATTCCTCTGCAATACCATAATTTTACAATTCTAAACAGTCATCAGGTGAAGTGCAATGGTTTGTTATATGATCAAACACAGTTTCACTTTAATGTCTCTATTCTCTATGTAGCAAAAATATAACATTCTAGTCAAAATATGTCTGTTATTTTAGATGTAGACTTGGATTCAGAATAGCATAAACGATGCATTAGCTCAGAGGTCCCCAAACTTTTTACACAAGGGGCCAGTTCACGGTCCCTCAGACCAATGGAGGGCCAGACTTTAAAAAAACCTATGAAAATCCCTATGCACACTGCACATATCTTATTTTAAAGGACATAAAGTCAAAAAATAAAAAATAAGTGTTAAAATACTTACCTTATACTGATTGATTACAGTCACAGCATGAGCTGTTCTATAATTAGCCGGCTCCCAATGCTTCCCCCGATGCCTCCTGCACAGCTTCTATGTCAGCCAGCGCGCAGCTCCTTTCTCTCCTTCCCCAGCCTCATACATCATTACGCTCATTGCGGGGAGCATTCTCTTTGGCCCCCACACTGAACGTGATGATGTTTAAGCCCTGAAACACCCAAGGTGTAACAGGGTGGGAGGAGCTGCGGCGCTGGATTCTCAGTTAGCAAGTGCTGTGAAGAAGCGCCGGTGAAATCATCACGAGCCGACTAATTACAGCACAGTGACTCGGCTCAGTATAAGGTAAGTATTTTAAATCTTTTTAAATTTTTTTTTACTTTAGTTCTCCTTTAAAGTAATAAAACAAATGGGAACAAAATACAATATTTAAAATAAACTTTGCTGTCTGCCCCATAACCTCCCTCCCACGCTGTGCTGCCTGC
>WMED01000267.1:19913-33633 GCA_019650415.1 Pipa parva
TCACTGTTACACAGCGCTCCTCTCTTTTTCTTCCAATGCTTACTGATGATGTCTGATAACATTATTAGTATGCGCTGGGGGAGGGAGGAAGAGAAAAGCGCTGTAACAGTGGGCTTTACAGCACACTGAGCTGGGTCGGGCAGGAGGTAGCGGTAGGGAAAAGGAGGGGGACGAGCACCACGTTTGCGCCCCCCTCCTGCAGCTGCCTCTATCGGCCCGGTGATGGGGCCAGGCAAATGGCCTCAGGGGGCCACATCTGGCCCGTGGGCCATAGTTTGGGGACCCCTGAATTAGCTGCACTGTAGCCTAAGCCCCTACCTTGACAATAGCCATGAACATTATTTTTGTATTTTATTCATTTTTATATAGCGCTACTATATTAGGCAGCACTTTTAAAGAGATTCATCATTCACTTCAGTCCCTGCCCCATGGAGTTTACAATCTACTTTTCCCTATGCAATCACTCACAGGCAGACACAGAATAGGTTCGTTTTAGTCAGGCTCCATTTGAACTAGGATGATTTTGGATTTTAAGTCAACCAGAGTACCTGAAGGAAACCCACACAAGATAGATGATGTTTAGGATAAATCAAACCCAGCATCAGCAGAGGAAAAGTTCTACCTACTTTGTCAATGTATACCCCTGTTATATATTTTATTTATTCATCTACAATACAACAGGGAAGATTTAAAAGGGAGGGAATGGTTATCCAGACAGTATCATTCTCTGTTAATTTAAATAACACTTCAAAGTTTAAAAGACAAGTACTTGACCTGGGATATGAGTCAATGGTAATGTTACAGTGTCATGTTCAGCAGCTAAGAAGAAAATGCATCTGTTTCCTGCATTAGTTGACATTTATAGCGCATCAGATAAAGAGTTCATTACATGGCCAGGAATCCCCCAGGATCTTCACTCTAATTCACTGCATCCTTTTATTTTTTTCCAGAATGTAGAAATGTAAATAAAACAAATAGTACTTTCAGTGTTAAAAAGTTGTACAAAAATAAGTTTCAACAAGGACTACTATCAACATCAGAAATCAGAAAGCTGTGCTCTTCCCTTTATCAATCATTGTGTAAAACTGCAGAAAAAACAAAAACAAACAAGGATTGTTTTTCCTCACTTCTTACACAGATACTAGTGAAAACAAGAGAGATTGTGTCAGTTTTTGTGACTACTTTCATTATCACTGGTGACCTTGTTAAGTAAAGCTACCAAAAACAGAAAATCTGCTGGTGGAAAACCTAAATGTTTCACTATAAAAAATACATTTTTATAATCTTGTGGATTCAAAGAAAGATCTGCTTGTACTCAAGGTAAAATATATCTTCGTGTTTTTGTTACTTGCATATTATAGCTTCATTTGTGGTACATGGTCTATTCCTACATGCCTATTTTCAATAAGAGCGGGCAGCAGCAAAACTAATTAAAGCCAATTGCCTCTAATGAGGAATCAAACACCGACTAACGCAAAACACCACCCCTAGTAATTCTAAACATCCTGGAGGGCCCACTGAATATTATCATATCAGAAAAATGAGTATTGCCGTATTTGGCGATACCTTTTTTATTGGACTAACAGTCTTTTTAAATAAACAAGCTTTCGGGTGGTTCATTCTCCTCCCTTCATCAAGTATTGTTTGGAACTTGATGAAGTGAGAATAAACCTCTCGAAAGCTCGTTTATTTAAAAAGACTGTTAGTACAATAAAAAAGTATCAACAAATACTGCAATACTCTTTTTTTTTTTTGCATTTGTGGACTAATACGCCCACTCTACCCTATCTTATCATATCAATATATAGAAGATAGCCTGGGGTATGCCATTGCACAGCATCTTGTGCTATGGGATGTGATCATCTTGGGAAACGGAGGATTTTGGACAAAAGACAAAGCCAACAGAAGATAAACAGGACCCGGATCTCAATTTTTCTGGTGGTCCCCAGGCACCACAGTCTAAAACTGGCAAGAGCAATGGATACTTAGTCAATAAAAAAGGCTGGTAAAAAATATTTATAAAACATTGCATAATAAAAGTCCTTTATGTTTCACAATGAGACAGGAATAACACAGAGCAGTCACAAATAGGTGTGATTTCTAAATCAGCAAACAAAATTTAAATGAATTGGCCAGTTTTTTTTTCACATTCCTACTTAATTTGGTGACCATTTTTTTCAGAATGAAAGATCCACTTCAATTCCAGATCACCAACAGGAAGGTTTAATGAGGATTGCCAATGCTGCGGTCCCCATAATGTCCTTTACAGAGTCACTTTCCCAGAGAGCACAAAGGGGAAGCTAAATTTAAAACTTTGGTGTTTCACAGTAACGCTGTGAGTGCAATTGATAACACCTTTTATATAATAAGCCCTAGCAGACTTACAGGGGAATTCAGGATAGAGCGAGGTGCGGAGTGTTCGCCTCACCTCGGACTGACTGAGATGTGCTCGCTGATGTCTGCGTGCTTTAAAGGGATTCCAGTCTTGGTGAGAGCAAAAGAGTTGCCTCGCTGAGACTGGAATCCCTTTAATGCGCTCGCTGATGCCCGCGTGCAGGACATCAGCGAGCGCATCTCAGTCAGTGCGAAGTGAGGCGAACACTCCACACCTCACTCCGGACTATCCTGAATTCCCCCCTTTACTCTATAGCTTTATTATGTTTTAGGGTTTCCATGATGACAATTGGTTGAGTGTTGTTTTTGTATTATTTATATTATATAAAATAAATTTCTCTTTTTTTTTTTTTTTAAGATTATTGGTGTTTTCTATTCTTTTGTGTTTGGTAATATTGGAAGATTTTAGACTAGAATTTGCATTTTTATATAGTTATTTGTTAGCGTTTAAACTAGTGTTCAGGGAAAATCTATAACTTGGGGAAACTATATCGTGTTATCCATGTTTGTAAATAAAGTTATATATAAGTAACTGCATACATCAGCGGGTTATTCACTAAAGTCTGAATTGTTGCGATATAAGGGTGAAATTTAATAAAATTGGAAATATCAATATTGCGATATTGAAATTCAATCAAAAATTTTAATCTGTTTATTTCTATGGAAAATCCATAATATTGCTGGAAAATTCAATATAGTGATACTGATACTGTGATGTCGATATTGGCAATATTGGTATCGCAATATTGGTAAAAATCATTCGATAACGGCAATGTCGATATTGCAATATTGATATTTTTGATTTTATTACATTTCGCTTAAGTGATTAAACAGACAAGAATGCAAAATCCAATCAGATGTGATCAAGTGTATCCTGCAGGGTCAAAGTGTCCATGCTAACTGCTATAAAATGCAATTTTTCAAACAGAGATTACAACAGGAAGGTCCATCATTATAAATAATTTTGCATTGTAACTGAAAGATTACTACTATCCAAGTTAACTTCAGGGTTTGTATACATATAATATAAACCTTGATTAGAATGAGGGCTTAATGCCCCTTTAAGAAAATTAGGTATTTCATAATAAAGTCTCTTACCTCAACAATGCTTTTCAAATCCTGTACATAAGTCCTTTCAGTCTGAAGAATTTCTTGAACCACTCTGTCTACATACATGAGCTTTGGACTGGTTGATTGCACAGCTTCAGCTGTTGTACCCTTTTTACTTAATCGTTTAGGGTCAGATTTCCATTGTATGCTCTGATGCTCATCAGAGGTCTTCTCCCTTGGACTTGACAGCAGTTGCTCTCTGCTACAGATCCTACGAAGGTCATCATTTGACAACTGCCGGGCAGGAACCAATTCAAGCTTTATGGCTCCTGCTTCCTTATCCTGGTGATACAAACCCAAGTGACTGTTTGATGCTAAGGTCATCCTACTGCCAAATGAACAGTGACTGTCCCTGGAAGAAGCAGATGATGAAGTTGAACCAAAGCTGATTGGCCGGTCACTGTCTGACAGCTCCATGTTTTTGATACCACAGTAGCGGTATGGTCTGTTTGTCCGCTGCAGATTTTCCCCTGCTGTTCTGGGGGGTTGTGGCTCTGCTACAGATGGAAGATCATCAAGAGGCAAATGGTAGTCCTCTGTAAAGGTGAAAATAAAAATACATTATGCATTTTTTATGCCATTTTATAGTATATATTATAGATAGCTCTTCAGTTGGGGACATAAACCAAAGAATGCAACAAAAATCTAATCTACACTTTCATAACTGAAAATTTTTTTTTATTTACAATGGGAAAAGTATACCTTAGATAAGAATGTCAATTTCAGAATAAATGGAATACAGAATTATATATATTACATTACATCCATTGGTAATCCTAGATTAGACCATTATTTTTCCCTAACCCACAATACTTTCACAGCAGCACCTATTTATCCAATGATTGCCTCTTCTTTATGAATGTTAGCTTATGATATGCCAAGAAATTTAGATGATAAATTATAGGTTGATCTTACTAAAAAACAGTTTTAAAATGTTCTTTATTGTTTTTGTATTCTATGGTTAGATGAGAAAAACCCACAGAATGGGGTTTATTTGGTTGGTTCAGTAACAGCATTATATATATCTTATCTGATTTCTGATAAGGTTGTATATTCCATACTGCTATTTATCTGTTCTAAACAGCACTTTGTTCTACAAGTTCATTTGTTAGTATAGTGCTTGGTCATTGCACATTGCCCTGGCCTATAATAACATACTTCAAGTCTTGGGTAAGCCATCCTTACTATGAAACAGTTCTTGTGGGTAGTTTGGCTAGCAGAAAAACTAGGCAGACCAGGTTTCTTTTAAAGCTCACACACCCAACCACACAGATCTAGGGCTGTCTGGTTATTTAAGAAAAAAGAAAAAGGTGGTTGCCTTGGGCATCTAGATTTAGGTCCTGTCTCACAGGTCCAGGTTTCTGTTCCCAACTCCGGGGGGGGAATTCACTATTATGAGAAGTGAGCCGAAGGATTCGTAGCTCACTTTGCACAATGGTGAATTCCTCCCCCCATGTGAAGAATTACACTGGCATCCAGCCAAGCAGAACAAAGTTTACAGGGCACCAGTGACATCACTGCTGGGGGGGAGGGTCCTTCTTGCTGCTGCCCACCCACCACCCGGCAGGTTGGGAAATATGGCATGCTGGGTACACCACTGGTATGCTTGGTAGTGCACAACATTTACATTCATTTTTTTTTTTTTATGAAAATACTGTGTGATGGCCACACTGACAACATGCATGCAATTGCACAGGAGAATTCTTAGAATCATTCAATTTCACTTAACAAGTGGCACTTCATCTAACAAAGTCTGCAGAGCACTGGTCAAAAGGAATGTTCTGATGGGGTCATCCCAGGTTAAAAATCCCACTTACAACAATTTGGAAATTACTTACCATTTTTAGAGCTTCAGTTTTAACAGATCTGGAAACATAATTTAAGCTTTTAATGAACTGTGCTGCTTTTGTTCATACAATTTAACTGTATGTAGGGTTGTGTCATAGTTTATCATATCATTAGTTGTAGGCACAAAAGAATAAATGACCTGCTGAGTTAAATTCCCAAGGAAATAAGCCTCTCAAACAAGGACCATTATTGTTCTTTTCTTCCATGAATTTTGTCAGATTCTGCCCCAGCCCCCACTTCATGAGCTACACCCTTTACGAAAACATATAGCAGAGGCCTTTTCAGGTGATGATACAATTGCACATATATAGTCTCTAGGGGTGTAGTCATGCACATCTGATTTATTACACACCTGTAGGCAACCTTCAGAAAACAGGTGACCCTTTTTATATAGCTTATGGAAAGAAAACAGTGGTTAAAAGGAAACTAGATGAAATCAAAGATAGTCCATATTAAAGATATTCACAACACACAAAAACTTAATATTGTAGTTTGTTTCAGTGAATGTCTTCTGGGTGATCTCAAAACAACCAATAAATAAATGCAATGCGTGAGGCATTCACAAATGTGGCAGTTGAGCCACTTGTTCCTAAACGGCCCCCAATAAATTCTTTATCATATTGTATGATGTGCCGAGATGGTAAATCGCAATTATACTACTGTGGAATCAACAGCAAAGTAAAGGAGAGTTCCCTTTATACCAAGCACTGCCATTACCAATCAACCATCTTTGCTGTATGTAAGGGGGAACAGTTCTTAATTTCACAAAGCAAAGGTGGAAGGGTTTATATCCAGAAGAGTGGGAATTATGCAAAAGTGACCAGAGTTTTTAAGAAAATTGGTATAAATGAAACGTCAGAATGTGAGATCTATAGTGATTGATAAGATTTACGAGCAAGCCATGTAAGTAACACTTCAGCCACTGTGTACTGGCATAGACTACCACTAAACAGGTGCGCATTGGACTTTCTAGTCTCTTTACCTCTAGTAAATCTCTATCTCTTTACCTCTAGTTCACTAAACTGCTGCACAATTTATAAAGAATCAGGTGAAATTATCAGATAAAAATCATATTTAAATGGACTTTACTGCTGTCAATAGAAGGCCCAATTTACTTCTGCCTTTTACTCTTTATAGATGTGAATTAAACACCATTAATGCCAGTAGTTGTTGGCCAGTTTGGAAGTTCTAAATATACTGTCCACAGTACACACTTCTGCTCAGCAGGGGTACTGGGGAAACTGCACACTGTATGGGTGTACAAGATGTAAGCAAGGCTGTATATCTTGTAGGGTGTCTAACTGAGACAACTGCACTGTTTTGGGGTGTCTTGGAAAAAGCTTCACTTCAGGCTTTCAGGAAAGACTACACAATATGGGGATATGTAATGAAGCACACAGCACAATATTGGGGCAACTAGGAGGAAATGTACATAGCATGGGAATTTTGGGAGAGACTGAATTGTAAAGAGGTGCCTAATGGGGAAAACTACACACTCAGTACTGGGCAATCTTTTAGGGGAAAGTATTCAAAGCTGGCCTTAACTTTTGTCTGCACTGAGTAGTTGAACTGCTGCAAACTGAAATGGTAGAAGACCATTGCAACATTCACACCTGCTCGCTAGTGCTGGCTTTGATTATTTTATAGTCAGCATTTACCACTAGGAAAAGTGCTCCGCTTTTCGATATGCTAATGCACTACTATTACAATACTATGGAGGACTGTCCCTGCACTCAGCATTTATCATTGGGAAATATGCTCTGCATTTGTCACTGATGAGACAACAATTGCTTTTAAAAGCCAGCAATGCCATGTGCTTACATACTCAGTGATGTGCAATTTGTGGCAGTCATGCAGTATATCTTCTGCTTCTTGCATCTTCCAATGAGAATGTGAACTCGGCACATTTCTGCACACTGTGCAAATAACATTTTGGGGGTTATTCACTAAAGTCCGAATTGTTGAGTATAGGTGCGAATTCGCCAGATAAAGACAGTCGCAATAGGCTGCTACTGTCGCAGTAGTGTCTTTATAATGAGAATATTCTCACAGTCGCAACTTTATTATGGAAAAATTGTCGCAATATTAACATGAAAAAATTGTCGCAACTTTAAAATGGGGAAATTGTCGCAGATTTACTATAGGAATCTGCTGTTTGTGAATTCGACAGTTGAATTCGCAGCTTAGTGAATAACCCCCAGTCTATATCTAAGAGTGGAACTGGGTATATCTGCTGTAATGTGTCATGCTTAATGCATTGCATCTGGACTACTGGTTCTTTATCTGCTGGCACATTCACAGTATAGGGCATCTAGAAGGAGAATTTCAATAAGGGTTAGTGCTGAGATTTAGATTATCTGTGGCACCTTTCACTAAATTTGTAGTATGTTTAAGGCATTTTGTACATTTTTTCTGTGTCTAGGAAATGTCATGTTGCATTTTGCAATTTATTATGTCTGCTGGCCCCTAATGTGTGCAAGTGTTTGAACAAGGATTATTTGGCTGTTTGGCAATCAAAGTGGTGTGGTTAGGGCGAGTCCAGCACCTGTAAAACTTGCTTGCATGTTTCTGTTCCTATTTTCCCTCTCAGTATCATGGGGGACATGATGACTTATCATATTTCATTACACTCGTTGTGCAGTCACTACAGCCCTGCCAATTAAATGTGTCCCTGACATAATTCAAATGTTAGAGATTATTTTTTTTAAAAATGCAATTTTTTTATCAACAGTGAATTTACAAAACAATAAAAAGTTAAAACATATAGATGGCATTAAATATAACAAAGGTACTCAAAAGGTAAGCATAAAAATGTAACATCCAAGGGCATAACTACAGAGGGTACAAAGCCAATGGGATGGGACAAGGGACCAGGGCTGTGATCAGGATCTGCTCCATGCCCCCTTGTCCTGCAGTGTATACCTGGGTGCAGCCCTTCCAGGCCAGGATAAAACAAGTAAATAAGAGGAAATCAAGGCACTGGGACAGAACCTTCATGGGCAGGTTTGAATGAGCAAATCAGACGTATCCCCCAAGTCCAACCCAGTTTTTATTTAGTATGTTATCCGGCAGTAGTGCAGTTATTAACAACTATACTCTGGCACAGCATTTGTGATTAAGCCCATTTCTCTTTCCTGCTCAAACACCCATGGGGCGAAATTTATTAAAGGTGAAACAATCGCCCGAAATTAAATTCTGATCGATCGAATGCAAATTCTGATCGATTGATCAGAATTTTGAAAATTCGTAAGAATTACGAATTTAATAAATTTCTCCCTAGCTCTCAATGATCACTTTTTATTTTCCTTTGGTCCCTGTGTGTGGGATTAACCATGATATGAACCAGCTGCGGCAGAAGAAGCAATGCCAGCTTTGCCCATTTAGAATCAGCTTTTACGTTCAGATCCTCCTGCAGGACCCAGTGATGGAGACAGTTCCACTGTTAGGTACATTGCAATGAAAATGCAATTCAGACACAGTTTGTATGACACAATATGCTTATGTATGAATAATATTACTAATACTTTTATAGGCACTTCAGCATCTCTCTTTCATGTGAAAGCAACATATATTTAGTTCTTCTTTAAGAGTTATTGTAAGACAGCTAAGAATGCTAAATTCCAGCCAGCCTGTGACTAGCTAAAACAGTTCTCTTAGTAAAAGTACTGTCAAGCAAAATATCAATTAAGAAACTCCTAATTCACCTCTTAACACAACAGGGCTCAATATCTCTGTGTAATTGCATTATCCCTATGAACAATTTCTTTGCATGGATGTAGCCATGCCCCCTCCTCTCCCTGACACCTCTCTCCACAGCAGACCAAACAGGCAGTTGGACAGCTCTTATCCGCACATGCTCAGGGTTATGAAAAGGCTTTTTAGATATAAAGAAGGCAGAGAGATTCCATACAAGAACAAGTTCTCTGAATAGTGAGTGATGTCACTTGGGGGCGGGGCTTATCACTGCACAGGAAGAGTCTTTACACAGAATGGCTGGGGAAGAGGACTGTTTAAACAAGAGGCAAGTACTACAGATCCCAAAATCGTTTTTAGATTTTAATGTTTAGGTTGGCTTTCTATATGTATATATGTCAAATACAAATAATGTTTTATCCAAACATTTCATACCCTTTAAGCTAATCAATTTACCTTAAAGTACAGCTAGAGTCCTCTGTTTCACAGTGAAATGGAAAACTCAGTCTAGTCAGAGAGCAGGGGCCTTAGAACCACTCCACTCAGTCCTCTGACACAGCTCTAAGCAGCTTACACATGTTCATACAAGTCCATTGCCACAGACACTGGAAAGAGAGAAGGGAAGGATATTCCTAAGTTCCGGTAGTGGCGGCACTGTGCTCTTCTGTATTGAAACAAAGATCAGCCGGTTGTAGGCCAAGCCCCATCCCTGACTTAAAGGGTTAATATAAGCTAACCATAGGAAATGCCAGCCAACTTGTGATTTAAGCTCCCCCTTTAAGAACCATTAACATAATTCTCTGCAGAAAGAGAGAAGTTCAGCTAAGTGGAAAAAAAGACATTCATTACAATATTTAAAATGTCATTGCAAATAAGATCACACACAATTATCAAATGGCCCACTATCTTAATAAAACTAGCTAATGTCAGCAACAGAAAGGCTTTGTGTCTTAGATATCAAAGCTTGACAGAAAACCCAGGCCTATTGTAATTAAAGGGGGAAGGAAGAATATTTGGGCTCTAGCTCATCACATAAGAATTCTCATACAGTGAATGAACAAGTCAAAACCTACATCTTCAATCCCTACTCCATAAAAATCTCCTGCTGTAACCTTACAATGTACAGTTAGTTACACATCCAGATTCATTCTGACCTCTTTTTAAACCAAGATTACCTCATCTGTCCCTTCAGCTGCTTAATCTAACACGAGACATTATATTGTTTAAGGAAAAAAAAAAAAAAAAAAAAAAAAGTTTGTCTGAAACTAGACTCCTAACCTACTTTCTCACTGCCCCTCAAAACCACCACAATACAATATGAGGAAAGCTTCAGCAGGCCTCAAGACTATGACATCATCTTGAACAATAGGCAGCACTGCAGGTATTGAACAAGCACAGTTCTTTAAGCACCGCAACAATATACTATTTCTGGGGAAACTATACAAGTATATTTAGATTATATTAGCATGACTTTACACTAAATAATGAGTCATCTTTGCAGAGGAAGCAACTCCCATTATTATTTAAAAAAAGACAATGCTAATTTATATTGTCATTTCCTTAAGTTAAGAATTTTCTTTGAAGGGAAAACCCTTTAAAGTGTTTCTGGTTGCTGTAGTACATTAAAATGATTACTGAACATGTTATATATTATTGCATCAATCTTGCTGCAAGTCTCAAACAGAAAACTATTGCTGTTTCACTCAGCCCCAGGAAAAGGATATTCAGCAGCCAATCCCATACCTCCCAAACTTCAAGTGGACCAAGGCGTGACATCATAGGTGGAATTTTAGTGATGTCACCAGTGCAGCTTCCACTTTCTCCCGATTGGTTGTGTGCCAGTGACGTCTTTGCCACAAGCCAGAATCAGAAACAGGGTTGGGGGGAGGCCAGTTTGCAGATGCCAAAATGCATCCAAGACACACAAATAACTCTCACCCCACTGGTGCCCCCTGAAGTTTAATATGGAAACCCCCTAGGGAGCTGCGCCTGTTTCCTACTCTTTGCAAATGAATACATGCTAGGATGAAATTGCAATATAGAACAGTGTTGCCCAACCTTTTTTTTGGCCTGGGGGCCATTTAAATTTGCAACACGTGTGTCACGGGCCACTTCAAAGTTGTGACTGCAACAAATTTTAAAGTTACAGCTGGGACAATTTTCCATAGTAAAGTCGCGACTGCGACAATATTCTCATTATAAAGACGCGACTGTCTTTATCTGGCAAATTCACACTTCTATGCAACAATTCAGGCTTCAGAATTTGGGCCGCGGGCCATATAGCACTGCATCCGGCCCGCGGGCCATAGGTTGGGCATCACTGGTATAGAAATAAAAAATATTACAAAAACTATGTAAAAAAATTAATAAAAGGTAATAGGTGAAATCATTCATTCAACATCTACTATAACTTGCATTTTTGTTTCTATATATCAGCAGTCCCTCTTTAAACGCGCAATATACAAACTGGCCCATCAATTATTATCATTGGTGTTTCAGCAGCCCTTCCATGGACTACTTTTTGGGCAAAGTTTAAGAGCAAAGGCTTTACACAATGTAGCCATCCAGAACTACTGCATAGGTCAGAAGAGAAGACCTCCTAGCCATTTTCTTTCATGAACCATCCAAGGGGCCTTCTTCTCTGCACGCCACAAGAAAAAAAATGTCTTTAATACAAGTCTATGTGCAGTTTCCTATCAGGTGGGGTGCGCAGTTACCGCTCAATTGCAGTTGAAGCACATCAAGAAAGAAAATGAAATAGAAAGAATTGGTAGACAGGAATACTTAATGTGTCAGATTAGAAGATGATAAAAAGATAAGGGTCATTTTAATGCAGGTCTTTATAAGTTTAATATGAATTCAGGCACTCTCTTAAAAAGACTAAGGCCCTTATTTACAAATGTGCGAAGTGAGCCGCGTAGTGTTCGACTCACTTCGCACATTGGGTTATGCGCGTGCTGATGTCCTGTGCGCGGACATCAGCACGCGCATTAAAGGGATTCCCCTCCCGGCGAGAGCACTCGAGTCTCCTCGCCGGGAGGGGAATCCCTTTAATGCGCATGCTGGTGTCCGCGCACAGGACATCAGCATGCGCATAATACAATGTGCGAAGTGAATTGAACACATCGCGGTTCACTTCGCACATTGGTGAATAAGGGCCTAAATCTAAGTCCAGATCCTAAACCACTCTTAGAAAATCCCAGCCTAAACATAACCAAGCACAGTGATGTGGTCGTGAATCAGAACCCAAACCAAAAAGAAGGAAGATTAGCACACATATTATGCGTCTTATAAAATCACAGAGGGAAATGATGAAATATAAAATCATAATTCTGACCTAGTGCATTTCTTAAATAGTATTTGAAGAATATTAAACACAGAGTAGCGCCATTTACTGCTTATAGTGCTTCTTTGTTGAATAAAGTAACACGGTGCTAGACTTTGGCACTATAATTTAGCTGGAGGGGACTTGACACTGCTAAACATTTTTGCATTTAAAGAAGGGAAGTGGTTCAAAATAATATTTTGCTAGGGCAGTGAAATAATATTGACTGTACTGTATAGGTAAGAGGGAGTATTAGTCAGTAAAAATGTGGAATTTTACATAGTGTTATCTCAGTAGGCAAAAATTGACAGACTAAACCCAGTTCCTGTTCCGTTTCGAAATACTTTTTTCAGTAATATATAAATGTCTTTAGATATGTTGACACCAAGATGGAAGCAATTTAAAACTATTTGAAAAGGATGTTTCCATGTAATAATTTGTACTGCATTTTTATAAAGCAGATGAAGAATGTCTCATGCATGAAATAACCTTCTATATTTAATAATCCTATTTGATTTCTATACATTTACATATATGAATGGTTGAGTTGTATCTCTGTCAAGCAGCAGTCACTTTATTAGGTTACTATTGTTTGAAACCCCACTGGCTGCAATTAAACTTATTACTCTTGATTAGCCCTTGTGATTGACTTTCTCTAATTACAAGTTTGAACATGATCTAAATATTGGGATTATTGTTCTAGGAACAAGGGCTGTAAATAAAGGCCTTTGGCGGCATGCCATTTAACTCCTAGAAGGGATGTAATTTTGCTACATTGTCTGAGGCTCAGGGGCCAGGTGTGGCCCTCAAAGGAATTTTAATTAAATAAACTCTGGCTATGTTATTATATATATAATACATTTTAATTATATTACCTTATGCCCCTCAGAACTTGAATCTTACAGATTATTTAACTTCTACATGAAAATACTGCACATTCACGTGAAAATCCAGAAAAACGTAAATGAAATTACATATCATTATATACCAACATTCCAAATGAGGAAAAAATACACAACATAAATGTCAAAACTAAATCTGCTATGAAAATACTATTCTTATGGCCCACTTAGTTAAACTTTGCTATGATATATTATCTGCTGGTTGAAAGTGGAACTAGAGAGAGGTCTACCTATACTACTACTGGGTTGTTTCTTTCCAAGACTGTGTTTATGGGGCCAAGCATTTAATGGCTCAGATCCTCGTAAATCTGCACATGACCTCAGCATCATAGGTTTTTAGGAAGGTCTAAATCAGGGGTCTCAAACTCGCGGCCCGTGGGCCAACTGCGGCCCTCAGGATGCGAGTTTGCGGCCCCCGGTCCTGCGCTCCACCAGGCATTTTGTTCGC
>WMED01000268.1:0-38670 GCA_019650415.1 Pipa parva
GGGGGATCGAAGCGGTAGGCAAAAGAGCAAGTGCTGCATTGCTCTTTCTTTTGGTGAAGGATGGTACACCAGGGTATGCAAAAAAATTAGCGGGTCACGAAGGATAAGCACAAAAATAACCAGGCCACGGAAAAATAAGTTTGGGAAACACTGCATTAGACAAATCCTTGTACCTGTCTAGAAAATATTTATATTTGTAACATTCCATTTGGTATGTTTTTCTGGAAAAATTATGAGTTTGAAAGGGTTTGATCTTCTGTCAGCTTTAATTAGTATTCAAAAACAAAATTATAGTTAAAAATAATTGACAAATGTAACTTACTACCACATTTCAGCAATAGATGTGATCAATTGATTAATTGGTCATCTATTTTAATTGATATACAATGGTACTATGATATCAGCACAACTGTACTCCATATTTAACTTTTAATTGTAGTAGATGGAGTCATTGGGCTTGTCAAATTCTATTAAACCTGAGTGCAATAGCTTTGCTGTTATGTGATTGTTTGATGCTACACTGTGTACATCTGTATGATCTCTATGTTTTACAGATAAAACTAAGTTTATTGTTCTTATTTCTGTTTCAGTTGAGGCAACTTTTGTCAGTTAACATGTAAAATTCACACAAAAGATGTGAAATTTACTAAAAATTAGAAATGATTTTTTTAACTTTTTCACCCAAAAATTGAAAAATATATTTATATATTTTATTTTAGCTGGTTTTTTTGGGGGGCCAAAATCAGGCAAAAAAAGGTGGAGAATTGGCAAAAAAGTCAAAAACATATTTTTCTATCATTTTCACCCATTTTTTTTGGATAAAAATGGGCAAAAAATTAGAAGAAATTATGTCCGATTTTAGTAAATTTCAACCATAATAAGTTAAGATGATTTGAAATAACAGTCATTTGAGTCCTATGGAGAAACTACTGTTAACATACTTAGATTGTGGTACACACACACAAAAAAAATAAAGAATGGTTAGGGCTTGAGAGCATGGGCTTCCATTAGGCAGATAGGGCAGGACATAGGGGTATATTGGGAGGTTAGAACTACTCCTGATGGGTCATGTGATGAAGACATCATGACGTCCCAATCACATGACATCTTGACATTCTGGGCCACCCCCACTTGGATTGTTCCATGCAGTTGCTCATGCTTGTGAGCAACTGGACATAACAAGAAGCCTAGGGGTAAGGTGGGTTTAAAGGAAGCTGAAACCCTCCTCATCATATGTAGTGTAGTACAACTCTCAGGGATGTAGTGGTGTCCACATTAATGATCACTAACAGGAAATGGTAGTGATAAGCAGTATGTGTGTGTATGGGAATGTGTTCAGAGAGATAGCATACCATGTGTTCAGATGTATGCACTTTATAATGATGTCCACTGAAAAAAAGCAGAGATCCCTAATCTATCATTTCACACACTGAACAGAACAACTTGATACTAGTATTAGATAGCCAGTGAGAGTGGGAGAGTATGTAAACACTTGAAAGCACTATGCCTTGAAGCATGTAATAACTCTTAAACTGTACAAAAATGCAAGATTAAAAAGAAATAGCAGCATTTTATTAGGGCGTGTTTAGTGAGGCTTCAAGGAATATAATCACCACATAATATCCTGCTGTTTTATAACCCTGCTTAACATTCTACATTGTCCTACAAATTGCTATGTAGTTTTCTGGTACATCAGAGATACAATCAGATTTAAAATCTTACATTTTCTTCTGGGGTTTGCTGGGTCTATGTTTTTACCCCCTGAAAGAGATGCAGTCTAATTTTACTAGTCAACTGACTAGTCAGAGATTAATGTCAGCTGACACTCACTTGTCATCTTGCAGAGTATAGAAGTGCAGTTTGATCATGCCTGAGTATAGGCCATTTGAGGCAGATTATCTAATGAATGGTTTGCTAGACAAGCAGCTTGCTGCTTATTCCTTACAGATGGTATCTTAACTTTATAGGCCTTTTCTCAGCCATGTAGCACCAGCTATTAAGACAATAAGTAAAACCAAATCAATGTTATCATAAGAAATTCTGAAAAATAGGATATGTACTAAATGATATGTGTGTGTGTATGTGTGGGTGGAAGGTTATTCAGATTAGGGGGTTATTCACTAATGTCCGAATTGTTTCATAAAGGTGTTAATTCTCCACTTCCCCATATTCGGGTATTCAGCAAACTCTGCAATGTTGAAAATTCGCCAATGGTCGCACACTACACAATAGACTGCTACTGATGCAGTCGTGGCTATACTATGGGAATATTGTCTTGGTGGTGTTTTTGCTATGGGAAACCGCTGTTTAGTTAATAAGGAGTAGAGAATCAGAGCGTAGCCACCCGAAGTGATGTGAATTCACTTCAACAGTCGAATTTTCACTTTAGTCAGTAACACCCTGTATCCTTTCTCCTTAACCTCGTAAAATAATACTGCGACCGACACCATACACAATTTTCCCTTAAAACTGTATTACTAATACATCATAATATAGACTAATGTTTAATAATAAATAATGACTATTAGATGAACACAGGTCCACAAGAATGAAAGATCTTTGTTCAAGTAAAATGAATTTCCTGTAACCCATGCTGAAATATTTAATTTGTGTGTGGCTAATAAAAGCCTATTAGTTATTTTTTACTTTACCTTGTTAGAGTAAGCAGTTTGTCAGCTCTCACATATAGAAATAGCAGATTAACTAGACCACATAAAGCATATTAATAAGGTACAAATTCACCAGAGGGAAGTATGATTTTATCTCTTTATAAACCACAATAAGCAGGGGCGGTTCTGGCCCTATGGGCACCCTGGCCGAACCGCCCCTCAGTGCCCCCTTGGCGCACCCCCCCGGTGCACACACCCCCCTTGGTGCACAACCCCCTGGTGTCCCCCATTCACTTCCTCCTCAGTGGTGCTCAGAGGAGGAGCTTCGCTGGAATGCTGGAGGAGTTAAGTTTGCAGTGGGAGATGTGAGCGACAGCACCCCTCAAATAGATTGCGCCCTGGGCAGTCGCCCACATTGCCCAGCATCAGAACTGGCCATGACAATGAGACCTGGGGGTAATTCAGCATAGTCCGAACTTACCCTCCGATCCTTCGCCTCTGTTCGCACAGACTGTTATGCGCTCGCTGATGTGCTGCGCGCACAGCACATTTCAGATCAAATCAAATTCAGATCTGATTCTTCAGCAGTCTGCATATATTACAGTTTTATTGACCAAAGCAATTGTATTTAATCTGATCAGTTGAACATTGTTTGATGTGTGCAATTTGATGGGGGGGGGGGTAGAGAATGATTTTGAACATTTAAGCTTCAGTCCTTATTGTTAGGAAGTGTTTTATCAGTCCCCATTGTTAGAAAGTGTTCCATGATTCCCCATTGTTAGGAATTGTTCCATGAGTCCCCATTGTTAGGAAGTGTTCCATCAACCTGGAAAATTAGAGTAGCCAGACCTCCTCCTGTTTTAATCATCCAGGAACTGCACCTCTATCCACTGAAACTTGCATTTTAGGTAACCTGATTGTGGTTAACAATCTATTCTGCCATTTTTTTATGTTTTCTAATAAAAGTCTAATTTGTGCCATGATTTGTCCCCCTTTGTCATTATCTTACACCTGCTTCAGCCTTGTTTCAGCAGTAACTTTAGCCCGTTATAATACTGACATTTTTTTTCTAGCAACTGGAAAATTACTTATTTTTATATAACACCACTCTTCACATGCTCCCCACACAGATAAATTGCTTGTATATCAAGTCATGGTAAAATACTATTGAAATATTGTTGATACTTTTTTGCATTTAAAAGGTTTCTATATGGAAAGTTCCACTTTGGCAGTATACGTTGTCCTGGAGGTCAGTGAAGAACATTTTGTTCTGCCTTTGAGGTCACTGAATCATTGCTGCCTGGAAAGAACAATTCATTGTCAAACGATAGCTCAATGTATCTCAGTGCTGCATCAGACATGGCTGGTGTTTAGCTTCTGATGTCAGTTAAAAAAAAAAAACATTGACAGTGGACTCAAATAGATTAGTTTTAAAAGGATATTAGAGTAACCATTTGTGTATTCTGGGACAGTTTGCATGGATTTCCTTCTACCTGGTTAAAAGATGGCACCTTTCAAAAGAAAGTTATTGCCCATAACAGATTGTTTAATGATAATTTGACCCCTGGGGGGAAGTGTTTGTTTCGGTCTGTGGGCGATATACTATATTTCATTATGCTCAGTATTAATGATCTCAACTATATTAAGAAATACAAACAGTAAATGAATGAAGGAGCAGTAGGTCAGGCAGTATAAATTGTAAAACTCTGGATTAGCAGATCACGATATTGCCCCAATAAACAGTGTTTTGCAGTATAGCGTGCCTGGCATTTTTTTGTTCATCATTTATTTGAAATTTTAATGCCATTATGGGAAAAGCCTTACACACAGAGAACCTTAGGAAGAAAATAATGATATTTTGTGGGACCAGTAGCTGCTTAATTATTTAATTGCATATTAAAAGGATATTAATGCAAATATAGGATTCGTTAGCAGAACAATAACCGTTTCCTATCTATTTGAATAGACAGTAATAGAAACAGTATGGAAAAAA
This sequence comes from Pipa parva, assembly GCA_019650415.1. Taxonomy (NCBI): domain Eukaryota; kingdom Metazoa; phylum Chordata; class Amphibia; order Anura; family Pipidae; genus Pipa; species Pipa parva. Next base: position 4,603 of record WMED01000268.1, read on the forward strand.
GAAATCAAATGTATTGGGTGTATTTTACTTTTACCAAGTATTGAACAAACTTTATTTTAATTTTAATTTTTTTTAGAAATTCAAATTGTCCGATCCAGAACCTAAAATGCATGAATCAGCATTTGTTTTTGCTTTGTTTTATTTCAAAAGAAAACCCATGGTTAAATGCATTTATCTTGTCTCCTGATAAAAAATTAACTTGGTGACGTTTAATTCCATTTTCTATTTATTTTATTTATGCTGATTACTTTTAAGCATGGGCAGACAGATGTTGTTTATAGAATTTCTACAGAAGAATATGCACACACTTAAAGGGGCACTATAGTGCCAATATAACAGCACACATACATATAAAACTCCTTTATACTAAGCTAATTGTTGACACAAACAGTTAAAAAAAGGTTTAGGGAAGAAATAATACTTGCTAACTCTTTCAACTGTTTAGTTTTCCTGAGAGCTGACATTTTCCTCTCCCTCTCCTTTCTGTTCTGCATGAGAAGAAAAAGCTGCCTGACTGCTATTAGTTAAGCAGTGAGCTGACCTTTTGGCTGCATAAATTAAGCTTGGAATGCAGGAGATTACAGAGGGAAAGCTGACTTGTGCACATATGCTAAGTAGTAAGTAGGGCAAACATGTCCAGGGAAGAGTACCTTTTCATTGAAAGTTGGCCAGTACACGTCACACACATTTCCTGGTGCAGGAGTTTATCAGTGCTGTCTACTCAATCATTCTGCGTCACATGAAAAAACGATTGGGGAGAAAGTCTTCTCACTAAGGATAGTACTGCATATATAAAGATGTAATCTGACTATAGTTCCCCTTTAATATAAATTATGGTTTATAACCAGGTGCGAGGTACAGGTGCTGCTTTGTTTCGGGGGGCACAACCTCTCTTAAGGTAGGCCTGAAGAAAGGAGGTTAAGCACTCCGAAATGTAGCAGCACCTGTACTTTGCGTCTATGTTCAAATACGTAAACAAGGTTATACACCATGATTTATATTGTGTGCATATTTTTCTTTACGAAATTCTATATACATGTTGATGTTTTGCCTAACATCCAACAATCTTGCACCACCTTTAAGGAAGAAACTGGTGTGCACCACTGCACACATTTCTTCCAGACAGATGTTTAACCATTTGTAACCCGACATCAATGTTTTCTTGTGCCTTTGTGCCTTTTCTGGGTCAGTAATCTTCTTCGATTTAAACGGCTTTTGATTCAGTAAAAAAAAAATCCAAAAAACCCCCCCAAAAATGTAATTTTTTTTACTGTTGCACCCAGAAATACCTAACAATAACCCTAAAAAAATGGTGATGATAATGTTGCCTTTAACCTTGCGTATAGCGATTTCATTTTCCCAGCAAATCTGAAACCAAACTATGATATTGTTATAGGGATAACCTAATCTGATTAATGTCTTTGTTGACCTTCATTGTTAAATTATTCTGGAGGTATTATACTTCAAAGACGTAAATGAAATTGACAGTACAAATTCGCTGAAGGTCATAAAGGTCTGTTTTAGAATTTCTATATCAAGGGCAAAGTTGTTTTTACATTTGATTATTTTTTTTCTAGTCTGAATCTGATGTGGCATAGGGCCAACTAAAATCAAAGTAAATTACCTTATGATTAAGTGCTATTGCACGAAACGCGTCAAGGGGCACCTAAGCGTTTCTTTTTGTTTTTAATTTGTTACCTTCACTGAATGTTCCTGCTTTTATGACTTCATAGCAATAAATTTTTGTTTTAAATTTTATTGGGAGTGCACAACGTTTTTTCTATTGGATTCCCAGGCATTTTTGTGCACCCCAATTGCTGCACGCAAAGTTTGCATTTTTTGGGGATTTGCAGCGAGCCACACCACCTTCCTATGAATCTGATGTGGCATAGGGCCAACTAAAATCAAAGTAAATTACCTGGAATACTACACAACATCTTTTATGATTCCGACACAGAATTGTCACACTCACAGCCCCCAAACCATTTAGGACTACAATTTCTGTTATATTAACAAAGGATACTGGGATGCATATTTTCAACAGCTCAAGGGCAGTGAATGTAAAATTGGCAGTTCTGGTGAAATATCTGCAGTAATCTCCAAAACAGCAGTGTGGATTCAGCAAGAATTCAAGTAATGCAAAACCTATCCCACATGGTTATGCAGATTTTGTATATATAAGATTCATTTGTGAAACAGTGAAGACCTGTAAGGCTCAGCGCTTGTTTTTTAGATTAAGTAACACATATTTGTTTTTTGTTTTTTAAAGCCAGCTCAGCACATAACTGTAGGAACACATCAAGATTAGATGCTGTGAAAAACCCCAGAGGTGACTGAATAGGTTTGAGCAGAATAAATATTTGACTTCAAATAGGATAAATGGTTTTTATCCTTTGAAACAATACAGGAGAAATCTGTAAGAAACAAACATTTTACAGTCTCATGACTAGAAAACAAATGCTTTACCACCCAAGGAGAGTACGTTAAAATGAATACACCTGTGTTTCCACCTGAACAGTGCCCCACTCCTGTACAATATTGGGGTGACTGCTTTTAATGCCAGCCCTGGATTAACTGAAGAACTGTTGCATTTCTGACTTTCTCATAATAGGCATTCTTTAATGTGCTTCCTTCACCAATGGTAATAATTTTTAAGCATTATACCAGCTGACTCATGTTGTCTACCAGTTCTGCAGCTGCTGAGTAGCTGGTCATTTAAGTCAACAGTTTTATTCTGAGATAACCAAATACTTCACTCTGTAAGGCTAAGGAAGCTTGAAAATGATGACAAGACTCTATTAAAAAGTACACATTTTTGTAGATGGATTGTTATATACTATACTTGTTCTACTTCACTTTATTTGTGTGCAAACAAATCCCCCCAAACCAAGGTGCTTTCTTGGTCCATAATGACATTGTGCCAAAAATGGGTGCTTGACTCTTCAATAATAACCCATCCAAATCCTGTATTACTGTGTATTAACCTTGAATAACTAGTTGGAATGGGCAGAAGTTTTTACTCTTCAAAGTCTTATCAAATTAAATCCAAACAAACTGTAGAATTTCTATGGGTATCTTATTGGCTGCCTTTAATTTTAAGAGGGAACACTACTAATATTAATAAATGGAAAATGGATTTCAATAGTTTGTATACGTAATATTAAAAATGTCTGGGCAAGTGTCTGATATACAATTTAACATTTAACCCATCCTATCTTTTATCTATCAAATGCTGCACATCTCAGCTCTATATAAATGAATAAATACAATACTATACAATAAAAACTATATACATGACAGAAGTCTTTTCAAACAAGCATCTCAAGATTATATGTCATCATAAAAACCTGGAACACTTGTGATGACTGAGACTTCAAGACTGTTCCCCAGCAATATCCATGTAGGTAGCCTACGTCTTTGCTTATCTAGTTACGTCAAGAGAGGCGTGTACAATGTACAGTTTGGCCCACCTGTAGTCAGAGCTGTTTCTTGGTTGCCAATCTGTTTAAAAGACACAGTCAGAGTTATGCATTCAAAATGGTATCAGACTAGCCAGCCTGCATTACATGTAATATTCTGTGGTGGTGACTGCACAAAGGGTCATTTTAAATTCAGAATAATCCCAGGTTAGCAGATAGAGTACCATCTCCCAACTGTCCAACCGATGCCTGCCTGCCTCCTCAACCCTTCTCAACTAATTTTTGACGTGGGGGCAGGTAGGTGGTTGGTAGCAAGTGAGCAGAAAGGTAGTTGGTGGAGGCAGGTATGTGGATAAGTGTTCTGGCAGTAGTAAGCATGCAGCACCAGGGACCCTGCATGCTGGCACCCCAAAATGGGGCTGACTCAGCTTTCTGCACCCTGACGCTGAAGACATTGTACAAAATGCAACCACTCTTACTAATTTAAACCTGGCATTTAAACCTGGGACAATATAACAGATGCCCAATCCTGGTGTTCTAGACTGGAAGACCAGCATTTGCATTTACCAATTTTTGACCTAAGTTAAAGCTGCAAATGTTTAGAAATGTGTGCTTTTAACCAGGGTTTGGAGGTTTATGCAATAATCCAATTAAAAATTCATCAGTATAACAGGGGGATTTATGTTTACTAATATTTTAATAGATATAAAATAGATAAATATTTCAAAATTTTGGTTTAGTCAGTTTAAATAATACAATTAAAACATGTATGTGCTTACCGTACATTAGAGTTTTTCATTATCACGGAATATAAAATCCTGATTGGTTTCCTTTGTGTTTATTTTTCTCAGAAACAACCCCTGCTTTGTCCGATTGTTTCTATGGAGCTTTAGGCCACAGAAAACTCTTGCATTACATTCTCCAGCTGACAGTTTTTCCCACGTTGATCTAAATAAAAAATGTGTTGTCTGGATCTTGACTGTAAGCAGGTTCTGCAGTCAGTGACTTATATTTATTCAGAAAACACATCAAGAATTATTTGGTTCTAGAAAAAAAATTGGTTAGAAATGAAAAAAACTAAAATATTTATGGATTTAAATACAAATGGAGTAGACTCGACTTCATCCTCTACCTGGACTCCCGGAGATTGCTAATTTGCTTCTGTGACTCTCTAAGTGACTTGGGAGTCTCCTTGTCACAGAGGCTATACCCCTGGTTTAGGGGATACACTACCAGTCATGACAATCTACTAGAGATTGGGCACTAACACTGTAAGCATATTTACTACATTTCTCATATTATATAAGTAAAACATTTAATGATTTTGTATATATGGGGGGCCCTTTAATTAAAACATTCAGTATGGAAAACAGTAAAGGGGAAAACTGGTATACTGATATATTTGTTAGCAATGTTAGATATATACCCCCTACCTGTTTTATGTTACTGAAATAAAATGTTTTGGGAAGCAGTAAATAGCTGATCATGTGACTGGCACTGAGAAGGGAATAGAATGTCATTTCCAGAACAGGTAATGTATAACAAGACTGCAAAATGGAAGATAATTCCAGAGGCGGAGTAGAAATTCACCCAAAGCTGCAAAATGACTAATAAAACAAGATAGAAAAGCTTTAGCAGAAGGAAAGAGTGTTTGGAGTCCAAATATGGTTTTGAAAAATCCAGTCGGCATAACAATGAGCAAGATGATATCTTCAAAGAATATTAATGCACGACAAAGAAATAACACATTCTGACGCAAGAAAAACAAAGGCAATATGAACTTTAAATCACAGATCATAGCTCAAAGGAGACCGGCTTAAAGGTAATACAATTAAAATGGGATGAGATACTCAGTAAGTCACTCAGTAAGCTGATGCACAAATACCTGTCTCTCAATTTATGCAAAACTATGAAGACCATCTGTTCCACAATGATAACCGGGCTGATTGTTTCTGTTATAGAAAAGGTGAGTGTGTCACCATGTGCAGTAATACTGTATAAGACAGTGCTGTCTGATATTTGTTACCATAGTGTAGACCGGGATCTGTGGGCTGTGTAAAAACAGGCACACTTGCAGGCCAAAATTAAAACAAAAATAGCAGTCCAGTTTATTAACCTCCTCTGGTGTAAATAACAAAAAAAAAGCAATCACAGATTTTCTGCCACTCAACTTAAACAGTAAATATGCTCTTTTCATACTGCATATCACAATAAACAGGCTTATTGAAACCAAACCAGTTCAGTTACATGGAATTATAACAGGAGGGATCTCACCCACACTGCAGCTCTTTAGTTCACCAGACCTTTTTCCTGCTTGTGAGCACTTAATTACCCCCTCCCCAGGCCTCTACTTCCTTTTCCTCCTAATAAAGTCCAGCTGAGCATGCTTTCAGCCGGAGGAAAAACCCCGGGATGGAGTATAGGAGTGACCTTCCCTCCCAAGCTCTTTAGCCACTCCTAAATCCCAGCCCCAAAATCCATTAAAAAAAACAGCCTAGGCAGTCTAATACTGCCAAGCAAGAATTACCCAGGATTTATGCCACTGCCATAATAAAATTTAGTGGAACATATACCCCATCTACGACCTGTCCACTTGCCTGTTTACAATAGGCTCTTGGGAAGTTTTGCACACTCAACTCAAAGCATTACCCAGGCAAGTTGCTGGAAGCATCAGCAGACACATGACAAGACATTTCATCACAGCAATAGTCTAGAGTTGTTACTATGTGTAGCCTGTGTCGTAGGTCAAGTCTTATCCATGAGCAAAATGTAGTCTTTACCATCTGATGGCCTGATGGGTAGATTTGGCCCAACAAAGAATTTTCATGGTCCCTACCCTGGCAAAGAGCACTATTTAATATAACTTTTAGTAAATCAACCTAGCCCTCTATAGGTGGGCATATTAATAGATATAACTTTATACTGAAGATGATGGACAGTATTGATCTACAAAATGCCATCAACATTCTAATCAGTTTTGGAGTTCAGCACCAAAAAAAAAATCCAACTTCTAACAGTTACCATAACATTCTTTTTTTTTCAGCAAAAGTAATTCTTAGTAACATATACATTTATATAATCAAGGGCTGATACTATCCTTTTAGCAGACAATATAAACTGCCTGGTGACATAACACGGTTAAAATCTATGCTTGTAGTTCATTGGAGAATTGCAGTACAGGGTTAGGTTTGCTGAAGTGCTGAAAAGTGAGTGGCAGATCCTGAAGGTTCACTTTAAGACAACACTTGAAGAACAAAATAACTACATTTTTTTGCAAAGCCATTTACAAGTTGTACAGATCATTACCTACTGAGGCATGAAACTGCATGGTGCAAACATGTAATACAAAGTTTACTATTTTATACTTAACAGAAACTCATCTTCCATCTGTTGCACTGGAAGCGAGACTTTTTTTTCATATGGAGATCCATAAAAATATTACAATTACCTGGAGGTTTCTGTTCTCTGAAAAAAAGAGATACATTCTCCTTAGTAAGTTCAAACTTGTTCTGGAGAGATGTGCCTGCCTGCAGTGTATTGCAATATTACATTTTGGTTTGTGACTAGGCAGAAAATCATAAATAATCAAGAATCTCCTGTGAGAGTCAGATGAAAGAGATTTAGTTAATGGAACTCTCTGAACTCAAGATGAGAAGTATTCTAAGGTTTTTGGACCCAAGTGCATTAATAACACATTTATCTAGGAAACTTTCTGAAACGGGAGCCATTAATTTTTCAGCAAGATAAATAGTTATATGTCCGAGATTTATTTAGCGGCTCATTTTTTTATACTACTATCAAGTGGCCTGTTTTTTACTTTCAACATCAGAGGATCTTACTACACATTTTGTTTTCAACATTACTTTTAACATGGATTTTTAGCTTTGCTTTAGTCCATGGGCTGAACTCTCCTGGGCCAGTGCACGGTCAGCATGGGGCCCCCTCTCCCTGCGGCACTCTACAGGGGTCGCAGTATTGGCGGCCGTGACCCCTGTAGGTCTGTCAGTGCTTGGGTCTGTAGGATTTTTTTTCTGGGCTTTTCAGCAGCGTTTATCTTTGGAATGAAGTATTCTTCATCTGCATTTTTATCGGTTAGAGGCAAAATAATCTAATAAATTTGCAGTGGTTGATGACGTCTACTAGACCATAGAAATAAATCAGCAGTTAGCATTTACTAGTCTGGTGAAATTAAAATGATGAAGGCAAACATCTGACTGGTTGCTGTGTGTTACTAGAGTTGGGCAATCTTGGTCCTTTGTGATAACGCGAAGCATTACAGCATATGCAAATGTTTCTAATGCACAATGACAGGCAAACTGATTTTTAAACTGTTTTACATTCTTTATCAAGAAGTTGGTTGAAGCGCTATTTTAAAAGTGATAACCCTAATTTATATTTGCTGTATGTTCAAAAGTATAAATAAATAGAAACATAGCAGCATAGATGATTCTGCATTGAGACTTACATGATTGTATTTAAAGAAGAACTAAAGTTAAAAAAGAGAGATATTAAAAACTTACCTTATATTAAGTTCTACCGTTGCAGTCACAGCTTCATCTTTACTGTAATTCGTCTTCATCGAGGCAGAGCTCACAGCGCTTTGGCTGACACAGGAGCCAGCACGAAGCTCTTCCGTCATATGGAAATGAGTTTCAACATCATCAGGCTCATTGAGGGAAGCATTCTTATTGGGTCCGCAATGAACGTGATGACATTGAAACCCATTTGGACCGCCGATTAGATAAGTGGGCAGAGCTACGCGCTGGCTCCTGTATCAGCCGAAGTGCTGTGAGCTCTGCCTCAGTGAAGACAAATTACAGTCCAGATGAAGCTGTGACTACAACAGTGGAACTTAAAAAGATATTAAGAACTTACCTTATTTTATTTTAACTTTAGGTCTCCTTTAATGATGTCACTGGAAGATGCCATAGTGTTTCTCTGCTGAGCACATTGAATAATAGGCAGTAGAGAAAATAACCTTGCTTGTTACATATACATAGGGTGGAAAAAGACACAGATCCATCAAGTTCAACCTATAAGAAAAAGTAAATAACCCTTAGTTTACCCTTGTTGGCCCAGAGGAGGCAAGAACCCATTTAAAGCCTTGGTGATTACACTGGACCAACATGCTACTAAATATTACTACTGTTTTAAATAACCTTTAATGTTATGTACTTTTAAATAATTATTCAAACCTTTTACTAAGGACTCCATAGATTTTGTTTCTGTGGAAGCCTATTCCACATATTTTCATCCTTAACAGTAAAGAATCCTTTTCTTAGCTAGATTGGGGATAATTATGAAAGAACAAACAGTTGCATAGATCCGAATTCACATTCATTTGTCACTTCACCATCTTTGCTTTATTGATCATCTTTTGCAATGTAACAAATTTGCATCCTATTCAGATGTTTATGACCATTTCAAATGTTCAGAGCTTTTTGCATTACTTTGAGCGCATGTGAAAATGGCAAGTGTTGGAGTGTGCAGAAGTGTAGAATTGGTCAAGGCGTACTGCACTGAATGTGCAAGTTTGACTTTATCAGATCAAGCAGCAAAGTAACGGGCTAATGGCAGGGCTTCTGTTTGGCGTAATGATACTGTTCACTCAAAAGTGTCAATGAAGATTGCGGCCAAGGGGCCGGTACTTCGGCGAGGCGACTCGAGTGGTCGCGAGGTGAGCTGAAGTTCCTTTAAAGCATTCACTGATCTCCACTTTCAGGAGACCAGGGAGCGCATACCCGACTTGGCGAAGTGGTGAGAAGCATCGCAAGGTAAGCTCGATCGTTCCTGAATTAAGCCCCAAGTGACAACATGAACCAGGGATATGGTGACATAGAAAGGGATGTATTATGCTCTTCAAAGAGGTGGTTAAATTAGCCCAACGTACTATTGGTGTCCAACTACCATCCATTGAGGACAGGTATGTTAGTCGCTGTCTGTCCAGAGCCAGGAACATCATCGCTGATGAGCAACACCCAAACCATGGACTCTACTCACTCCTTCCATCAGGCAGACGTTATAGGTGTCTAAAGTCTTGCACTGACAGACTAAGGAAGAGTTTCTTCCATGATTCCATCTACAGGCTCAATCTCTCCCTTACTGCCCACTAGCCTCCAATTGTCCCATCTGTTGCTGCTCAATCTTCTCCATGGGTATCTGCTGCTTACTAAATAAGGAGTAGCAAATTTGCGACTATAGGAGAGCAGTGAACGTAAGTGACACAAATTCACTTCGACTTTGAAATTTGTACTTTAATGAATAAGCCTTTTAATCTCCAGCTGAGAAAAAAGTTCTTCACTTTTAGAGCTGTGAAATTTAGGGTCTTTGGTGTTGTCCTGAAAGTAGACAGTTTATCAGAACATTTCTTACAAGGACCAGTTATATATTTCTACAAGGTGATCAGACTGACATTGCATGATATTATTTATATGGTCTTCAAGCATTTCTAGATACCATTCCATTTTACTTGGTTTAACCCCACCCAGGGAGTGATATCGTGGCAAATATTTTCCCCCGAAAGGCATACCTTTAGTTTTGTCTACAATAAATTTCATTTGCTATTTAGTTGCCCAGTAATTTACACTTGCAACTTGTCAACTTTCCCCATAGACTGCATTTCACTGTAAAAGCAAAAAAGAGAAACTATACTTTGAATCTCAAGTTCTATATCATTTTTAAATAGGTTATAAATAGTAAACAATACTAGTCCTAAAACAGAGCCCTGGGGTACACCAATTATATCAAGAGAATATTCAGTCAAAATTATTCATACTCTTTGAAAATGGCCTTTTAGCCAGTTTTCAATTTGCAAACTGTGTTTTTCCAAAGCAATGTACTTTAATTTACACAACAGGCATTTGCGTGGAACAGTGTTTATTACAAAGTCCCAATAAAAATATATCCACAGACACTTCTAGGTCCAAGTTTTTACTTACCTCCTCATAAAAAAATGATTCCCATATTAAAGGGACATTATTCTGAGAAATTAAACCCAGAGGTTCTTTGGACTCAATACTCCTCCCTGTATTGGGTTGGAGGCATAGAAGAGGCCACCTTAGCCTTTTTTCAGTTGAGAACTGGTGGAAAGTAAAACTGTTAAAGGGCATAATCTCCATTGCAAACCCCTCCTACTTTGACTTTGGCGATTAGTTGGCCCTCTCTCAAGATCCTCACTGCAAATTTAATTATGTGGTGGGAGATTTTGGATGAAGACAAGAGAGAACAGGGGCTTTCAATGATGAGCCACAGCTACGCCAGGAATGGATATTCTAATTCTTAGTGTGAAAAGATAGGTGCCCACCTAAAAGAGCATTTGAGAAAAATCATCCTTAAACAGCCTAAAAGGTACTTAAAGTACCTTTCTGAATTATACTGCTTAGAATGTTAATGTATTTCTAGGAAATGTTCACGTTGTTTTGACTTTCCTCCCTAGAGTCAACACAGGAGACAGCTGAGCATGAAGAAATCTCTCTTCAGGAACAGGACACTTTATGGAATCTTAACATTGGAAATGAGTCTAGAAAATTCTGTGACCTCTGTAGGGCCTGGTTTAATAACCCATTGATGGCCCAGCAACATTATGAAGGAAAGAAGCACAAAAAGAATGCAGCACGGGCCAGACTGCTACAGAGACTTGGGGAGACTCTGGACTCCGAAGCATTGGAAGGTCAGTGATTTGCATCTCGCTCATATTATTACAAATGAGTCTTATCTTCTGTAAGAATTACAACACTTTTGAATGTAGGAGCTCCATTAAAATCAAAAATTAATTTTTAAAGTGTATAGCCTTAATTTCTTAGCCATAAGGATGTATATTTAATTTATATCTATTTAATATGTATGTGCTAAGCCACTAATATCATTTACTGCAAACTTTTTATATCAGTGCCTAGATATAAATTGCAGGATTGTTAAAAATTAAAGTAGCATTGCATAAAGGAATCTCTTGCTAATAGTCCCTTGGTCTAACAACACTTAATTATTTAAACTGTAAAAAAAAATAAAAAAATCAAGCTTGCTTTCATAAGGATGAACACATTGCAACATACACAGATTACATGCACGCAGGGTCTGTATAAGGAATCAAGCCCAGGGTTGCCTTGTTCAGAGGCAGCAAAAATCCCACTAGGCTATCAAACTATTCTGGGTTGAGTTAAGTTCTGATTTAGACCAATTTTATAAACACAGCTGAACTCCCCTGGCTCCTATAGGTGATTGAAATGATTGGAACTCAGGTTCAACCTATCCATGAATCTGTTGCCAGCCAATTGCAACAAGAGCTGCCCTATATTAAGCTGCCAAATTCTATTGTGTCTTTGCCTGAGCAAGGAGTTTCTCTGTTCAAGCTCTGAGCTGTATCCAGTTGGTATCCTGCATTCCAGTTTACAGTACCTGGTTTCTAGTTTTGTGGCTGTCAGCTACCACCAGTGGGAGGTTAACCTGGGGACTGCAAGCTGGTGGTTCCCTTGCAGCAAAGGCCACACCCCTTTGAGGGGGTTAAGGGGGTGAAGACCAGGAGATCCTTATACTCCACACCTCAGAATTAACCAGTGCAAATTCCACTGTGGTGCAGAGGATCCACCCACTTGTTATCTGCATTCTTACAGTTTGCTCAGTCCATGGATCCTGCTGATGGCAACCAGTTTGCATTTTCCATGCCTCTCTCCCTTGGCATTCCTTCTCCAGCTCGTTTTAGTGGAGATTCCCAGGCATGCAGAGGATTTCTCCTGCAATGCTCTATACAATTTGAGCTTCAACTAGCAAACTTTCCTACAAAACAGACCAAGGTGGCTTATATTATGACACTCTTGTCTGGTCCAGCCCTTGCCTGGGCATCATCTATATGAGAAAGGAATGATCCAATTATGTCTAATATGTCTGAATTCATGTTAACCTTCCAAAAGGTTTTTGACATACCGGAAAGGGAATTCTTGCCTCCGGTGCACTGCTTTGAACCCATCAAGGAAATAGAACTATTGAAAAGTATTCAACTATTGTATTCCATACTTTTGCCTCAGACTCTGGCTGGGATGATGGGGCTCTTAAAGCAAAATTTTTGCATGGGCTGTCTGAACACATTAAGGATGAACTAGTTGGTATTACTTTTCCCTCCAACATTGATGACCTCATCCTTCTCTGTAATGGATAGATACTTGCTTCCGTGAATGCCATTAAGAAGAGAAATGCAGCCACTCTCACTCTGTCCCACAGAAGTCTGTGAAACTGTCTATATTTGTTTTCGTCAAATATTCCTCCCAAAGACAGGGTTCTAAAAACCCATCTCGTATTAAAGTTCCAGTTCATTTCACCATTTTGGGAAACTCCATTCATGAAGAAGCCTTGCTAGACTCTGGGGCAGCTGGTAATTTTATCTCATCTGCTCTGTTTCACAAGTGGCAAATTCCTACTGTTCCCTTGGGGACTCCTTACTCTCTGAGAGCCATTGATGGGACAACACTCAGATTTGCTCTTGTGTACCACAAAACCATTCCCATACTCCTGAAAATTGGTATTTTACACAAAGAGACTATTTTGTTCCTTGATTCTGCCTCTGAACCTATGTTGCTAAGACTTCCCTAGCTCCAAAAGCACAACTCCACAGTAGATTGGAAAATGGGACAGATTACTTCTTGGGGCAGAGATTGTTTTTGTTCTTGCCTAACCAAAGTTAGGCCTCTGCTAGCAGCATCTGTGGAAAAGACTCAGGGGTTACCACCTTCCCATTCATAGTATGCCGATGTTTTTAGTTAAAAAAAAAAAGCAGAGAATCTACTTCCTGCAGGGAAAGTAGATTCTTGGATGAAGCCTCTTTCCAGATTTTCCTTTATATAATCAGACATGGCAGCAGTCTCTGAAGGAGACAGGGAAAAATTCTCCCACAAGCTCCCATTGCCTGAGAAAACTGTAAGAATGCAGACAACAAGTGAGTGGATCCTTTGCACCACAGTGGGATTTTTGATGACTGAGCAAGGCAACTCTGGTTCAAATCCTGAACTCAACGCCATAGAGTCTGTTTCTAGCCACCAGAAGCGGTCCAGGCCCTATTGGGGCACTAGGCTGACCCCCACCCACTGTGTTCTCTAAATGTTTCAGAACAGTGTTTCATAGGGAATTGTTATTGTTCACTGTGTCCACCATATTAATCACAGGCACTGGAGACAATAAATTGTGTCTGTATGACTCTTATAGGAAGACTGACATTATAGCTCCTCCAATAAGATCAATTAAATCACGATCTAGCAGGGATCTGATTGGAGGAGCTCTAATGTCAACCATGTAGCCCCACCCACGTAACTCAGGAAAGAAAAGTCAGGCTGACAGAGAAGATGACAGAGAGAAATTCTGTATAAAGGTACATTTTAAAAAATGCATATATATTTACAAACACATGTATTTCATTAGTAGAACCGAAATTAGTATTAGTTTTGAGGTGACAGGTGCACTTTAAACTGTTTGCAATTTTTTCTTTCAAGTGGTCAAAATTTGAATTGTCTTGTGCTTTCTCTCTGAACTTGGACACCTTTTATCTGTCATATAAAGAAATATTCACCTGCCATTGCCATTGTTTCAGCGGAACACTACATTCTAGTGTTTATATGCGTTTTATGATAGTAGCACATATTTAAAATCTTTGTAATATCAACAAGCAATATTTCTAATTTGGTAAGTGCTGGAATTAACAAGCTGAGCTCTCCCTGTCTGTTACTAACATTGTTAATAAGATCAAATTGGAAAGTTCTGTGCTGTCATCTTGTTAAAATATCTATATTTAGACTGGTGACAAGTTTAGCAGTGTGGTCTTGGTCAGAAGATTAAGGGGGTAATTCATGATAGTGCAACGTGAGGTGCGTAGTCTTCGCCTCACTTCGCACTGACGGATATGCGCTTGCAGCGAGCGCTTTAAAGGGATTCCAGTCTTGGCGAGACAACTCTTTTGGTCTTGCTGAGACTGGAATCCCTTTAAAGCGCTCGCTGATGTCCGCGTGCAGTACATCAGCGAGCGCATATCAGTCAGTTCAAAGTGAGGAGAAGACTACGCACCTCACTTCGCACTATCGTGAATTACCCCCTAAATTGCTGTAAGTAAAACTCAATGTAAAAAAATGAATTTGGAAACATCCTCCGGACCAATGTATGCATTCAATATATTTATAGTTTACATAGTTCTCCTACTAAGAATTTGTTTCTGGGTTAGAAAACATTAACCAAACAAGAATCATGTAATACAAATAGATATTATTTTAAGCGCTAATACCAGTTTACTATCTAATAGTGTTACAGAGTGACAAATGACATTGAATTAAGTTTCTCTGCCCAGATAATTCCACTACAGCTGCCATTCTGTATTAGCCAGCATACTTTCCCTGGCCTTTTCATTTCCATGCTGAGGCTGCAGTTTATTAATTGCTTTCAGTGACATGATCGCACAGTTCATTAACACTTTTCTTGCCTAGGGAAAGTGACTTCATTTAGAAACATTTTATACGTTTTGCTTGGTCTCTTGCTTTCATTAATATTTTGTGCAATAGAAATTTTGTATTGCTTTAACTTGAGTAGGGGAGGTAATAAATGCAGACATGGCTTTTATTCAAATAAATACAGATGTTTGATATTACTTAGAAATATCTCCGTTTGTTAGTGAAAAAAAAAAAAAAAAAAACCTTAATGAGAGTTGAGAGAGTTAATTTCTTCTCTGGAGAGAAAGGAGCCATTTTGGACATGATAACCCAGTGGGAGAAAATTTTGAAGGAGAGAGTGAGAGCAGCTATTTGTGTCTAGAAAATAGTGTCAATATTGTACATTGCTATGACTTTTTATAATGGTTAATCCACCTAGATTGTTGGAGGACTGAAGGTTAAACTATGCTCCATGCACAAAGTCCCAGTGGCAGGAGGATTAAAAGCAGCTGGGCGCTCCTGTAGTAGGCACTTAAAGGACCAATTACAACAGGGAAAATCTCTTTTTGGATTGGCATGGCAGTTTTTTTTTCTGTGTACATGTTTGAAGTTGAATTCCTGAATTTCATTGATTTCTGCTGTCTCTCTCGCTGCTGGTTGGAGTGACAGTTTTACTGGCCCTTTAATCAAAATGTCATGGATAAGATGCTCAAACGTCGGATGTATCGGATTGGGTTAAGATTGCGCTGTGATATGCTTTACATGTCATTGACCCCCAGAGCAGGACGCAGCAGTTGAGATTATATTTTCAGCAGACTGTACTTTATGGAAACAGAATCTCGCTTATATATAAAATGATGTATCTTTTGTGTCCTTTGCTGAAACTCAGTAAATAAATGGGGGGAACAATAATTGTTACACTTATTCACTTGAGGTGAAAAAACAGTTAAGGACTGTTCAACCAATCAAAAGATGACGCTGCTGAAAACAGTATTTTCGACCTGCAAAAAGTTGCTATGAAAAGGGTGATTTTGGAAAGGGAAGGCAGTGAAACCTTTAGATACTAAAGAGCTAGATAAAAGGAAAAAAAAAAGGAAAAACAGATTTTCAAAAACTGATAACCACCCTCCCCATAAAGAAAATGGAATGGTAACTAAGGAAGGAAGGCTTAACAAGTAAACAAAACCACAGTAATTATACATAAGACATATATGGGCAGGATATTTTCAGCAAGATCATGGCACTGGCCAGTGCTTGTACTACTAGCTCTATCTGGAAGTAGCAAGCTGATAAAGAATGATAACAGGTGAACCTACAATGCCCTGACCCTATTCTGGCAAACTCCAAATTTCCAAATCCATGGAGCCTTATTGACTAATCTTTGAAATCACCTGACAAAATCTCTACAGTTTGAGTTGCATCACCAAAATATTCACAAACTCAAGTTCTCCTTATTTACGAAGCTGCGGATAGATTTGTTGAACAAGCGGACTGCTACGGTCGCTGTGGCAAGAGTAGTGTGAGGAAGTCAGTCGAGTAGAAGTAGGATGCAAAGTCATGCAATTTGATATGAATTCCTCCAGTGAGGTGCAACAATATCATCCTCACTGCAATCCTCTGCATTTCCTCTTCCTGTATGTTTTGCCGAATTGATCAAGCGCAGTAGCAGTTTTACTTCATAAAGCTGTTTCTGTGCTTGCTCAACTTGCCGAAACACACAGGAAATTTTTTTTCCCCCAAAGTAACTACTTAAAAAAAAAACACCTATGACTAATTCTCAGGCCAGTGTGCTAGTGGTTTTAGGTAAATGGATGGGGAGATAGAATGCCCAGTGTACCCTTAGCAATACAATTACCAATTAATTAGAATTGAAACAGTTTAGAGGACATAATACAGCCACTTTGAGGATAGAAATATACAGTCTATGAGCTGAGCATATTCCATTTATTTGTGCAGCACCCCTCCCCTCTATTGGAAGGACAATTAATCTAAAAGCATGGCTGTGAACCAATTCTTGTAGGGCGTGCAATCCATTGTGCTGAACAGCCTTTCAGTTTTCTCAGATTTTTATACTTAAATGGCTTTATTATTTATCACAATCATTATTTACAGATATATTTTCTGAATCTCTGAAAAGGAAAAGTCCCCAATTAATCTCCCATGTTTAAAAGAAATCTATGTTATTTGCCCCATAGGAACAATTTATTTCTATAGAGTTTAGCAAAATCTCTGTCCAGAGGAAATATACCAGGGACATAGCTGCTCTATTCTAGATATCTAAGTTGAAATACAATCAGATCAGTAATCTCTATATCTGGATGTAGCAGATGATACTCCTTTATTCCATTAAATTGCCTGAAGTTTGAAAAACAGTCATTAACATATTATGGTAAAAAAAAAGACTTTCT
Source organism: Pipa parva (assembly GCA_019650415.1). Lineage (NCBI taxonomy): Eukaryota > Metazoa > Chordata > Amphibia > Anura > Pipidae > Pipa > Pipa parva. The sequence continues at coordinate 21,829 of WMED01000268.1, forward strand.
TTGATGCACTACTGTATCGAATTCAAGGCAAAATGTTCACAGTATTTATGCATTTCTTTGTTTTACTGAGATACACAAATTATGTATTTATTCATGTTGTAACATATTGGTGTGGTTTCCTGTCACTGACAGATTATCGATTGGAGGGAAGAGAGAGTCTCGTCCAATCCAATGTTAATGAAGAAAAGAGACATAGGAATATAGAGTGGGAAGTATTAAAAGAGGTTTAAAATGGAGACATTGAATGAAGAAGGGAAAGACTGCAGGGAATATGCAAATATGTTGTAGTCTTGTAGATATAAATATATATGTACCTCTGTGTGTGTGTAAATATATATATATATATATATATATATATACACACAGAAAATACTTCTGAACTTTGAGACTTCTTTTGTAAAAGACATCTTCAATTGTATTTTGAACTATAGGTCTTCTTTAAAGCTATGGATTTTTGTTAAAACGCCAAGCCATCTGACACTGCACTGTATATTTGTTGATGGATTAAAGATTTTTTTATATAAAGGTCCCAGAGTGTAGGAGTCCATTGTATAGCTGTGCTTGACCTAGTCCTAGCGCCTGGGCCTGAAATCGCTACAGTTGAGGGGGATATTTATCAAAGTCGAAAAGGGTTTTTTTAAAAGCCTATTGCTGGAAAAACAGTCTTTATTTGATTATGTCGGTATTGCCTATTTAAAAATACTCTTTTTGCCATGTAAGAGATAACTTTTTATGCATTTTTTTACATCAAAAAGTTATTTTCGATCTTTAAAAATCCCAAAAATGCTTGATAAATAACCCCCTCAAGGGGTTGGAGTTGCATCTCCAAAATAGTCACAATTTCACTTCTCATTATTGACTGAGCAGAAAATAGACTTGTCAAACAAGCAGACAGCAGTGACTGCTGTTGGATGCGTTGTGTGGCATATTTAGTTGAGGAGAAGTAGAATGCAGAGCCCTACCATCAGCTCCCCAATTCACCAGTCTGCTGTGGCAAACTCAAACAGGTGAATTCGGAGTAGTACACCGAGTCGAATTCACTCCTTCGACAAACTGGAACATTGGTCAACAGTTGAAGTACCCGTGCACGAGCATGTAAAGTGATGCAAAGTGCTCCATAATATTGTGACTATTATAGTCACCTGAATTATTTGTGTATTCTCTTAGTTTGCTCAATAAGCGAACATAAAGAAGTGCCAATCATTTGCAAATTTATAGCTTTTTGCAACTATTTGGCCTTTTGTCAATAAGGCCCTTTATCCCCAATATAGGGAATTTGCAACATTTTTGGATGATTCTGATCCTTACATGTGCATATGCTTATTTGTCAAGCAATGGAGTCTGTTGAAAAAGTAAAGGGTTGATGGCAGACGTCTGGTGTGGTATGTTACAACTCTTATTAAGTGTATTATTCACTTAATACAGTTAGTGGGATATTGTGAGGATGATGTTACTGCCCTTCACTGGTGGAATTTGTATGACTTCGAATCCTACTACTGTTTGACTGACTACAGAGCACTACGCAATAAATCGCATCTGTTGCTGTTCACTTCTTTGCTAAGGGAATCCGCTGCTTAGTGAACAAGGAGTAGTGAATTTGCGGCTATCGGAACATAGCAACCCAAAGTGAGGCGATTACACTTTGAGGGGGTAATTCACCATAGTGCGAAGTGAGGTCCGGATCCTTCGCGGATATCAGCGAACACTTTAAAGGGATTCCAATCTTGGCGAGAGCACTCGAGTCACTTCGCCGAGACTGGAATCCCTTTAAAGCGCTCGCTGATGTCCATGTGCAGGACATCAGTGAGCGCATAACAGTCAGTGTGAAGTGAGGTGAAGGATCCGGACCTCACTTCGCACTATGGTGAATTACCCCCTGACAGTCGAATTCTCAAGTTCATGAATAAGACCCTTAGAGACTTATTTTTCAGAGAGTGAATTTGAATGACAAACATATCCATAACAGTTTGTGTCCTTTTGCCTGAAGTGTAACAAATTCAGTTGTGCATGTTCATTATTTAGAGTATTGTTGCTGCGATGCAGAAAATTGACAAGAGTTGTTACTTACTAATTTCTTAATAGTATAATTATGAATTTCTTAATTTAATAATTGTACTATTGAATTGTAGAAAAATTCTCCTTAGATATGCTGAAGCAATGATTTTGTCACCATAGAATAGATAAATATAAATTTAAAAAACTATCGTGAAACGCGTTAGTGTTACATGTTTTACCAATAGGCTGTTGGAGCTTTTTAATAGAAGAAATAAAAGAAGAATTTTTATTCAGCTACCGGAGCATTTTTTTCCTGATGCCTATCTGATTAGACACCTGCCTACCTGTATGTTCACATATCCTCCTGCTGACTGATCTTTCAGCTGCTGATCTCATTAGATGGGTAACTGTGTGAGTAGATAAGATGTGCGAGATGTTCCACTCGTGGGAGTTCTTGAACAACCATCCTTGGCTAGAAACTGCCCTGCATTTGCATTTAGATGTTACTCAGGTTCCTTCCCACACTCCAATAACCCACTGGGAAGTTAATTGGAGTCTGAGTAACTTGGCCCTAGTCTGTGTGTGTTTGTGACTGTATAGGGTTCTCTCCCACAATCAAATAATACTCAAAGGTTGAATAGAGTCTGAATAACAAGGCCTAGACTATGTGTGTGTGACTGTATAGGGTTCCCTCCCACAATCAAATAACACACTGGGAGGATAATTGGGGTCTGACTAACTTGGCCCTAGTCTGTGTGTATGTGTGTGACTGTATAGGGAAACTATACTATAAACTCGTGACTGGATAATCTTGGCAAAGCGCTGTGCAAAACGGAGGCACTATTTTAATGAAATCAGTCGATAACTGAAAACAAGAAGGAGCAATCAAAATATCCTCCACACAAGCAAGAACAGAATTAAAATGAACCAAGTCTTTTTTAAGTAAGAATATACAGTTTTTAAATAATAACATTATATGGTTTTAAGGTGCAAAGAAACACACACTGTAACAGTGGCATACCTATAAGGGGTTGAGGTAGTCACGGTGGTGATTGCTGTGCGCTGCAGGGAGAGGGGGCTCCGGTGTCGTTAGGCAGGGAGAGGGGCCCTCAGCAGGTACATAACAACGCTATATAAAAATGATGAAATTTGTTGCTGATTGGGTTTTTTCCAACCCATGTTATTATAAACTCAGACAATGCTATATTGGTAGAGGAGAAAATGTGCATCTGTTAAGCTAGATCTGGGCGTACATAGAAAACGTTTCGTCTAATGCACATCTGTGGCACTTACAGTAACTAGAAGAATAAAAGCATTCATTAGAAGATGGGAAGAGCTATTATTATATTTTTTTGAATAAAGGAAATGCAATAAATTTAGAACAGGAGGGGGGTGGCTGGAAGCAATCAATCAATAGACAAAATCAGTGTTTGTTTTGAGATAAATGTATATCGAAATGTATGGAGTGTATTTTTTCTTCAATATTACCGGACTTGTGGAAGAAGTGACTGTCTTTTGGTCTACTCACGTGCATTGTTCCCTTTAAAAGAGGAATGGTGGGAATTACCTTTAACTTGCTTGGTGATAGTGATTCCTGCACTAGAGTGTCTTTTATCTTATTCCTTTCAGAGACAAGCATGGCACTCCACAATTTTTCAGTAATATAGATCAATAATAAGACTTGTGAACTAGAGAGCAAGAAGCTGACCTGCAGGGGAACCATCCTAAATAAGACAGTGACTGTTTCTGATACCCACATTCATAAGAGCAAGTGTTCTTCATTTTGTACTTATGAATTGGAAACTGGCAATTGCATGAGCTTATGGGTAGCTAGGAAGAAACTAAACCCAAATTTTACCCCCAACAAGAAGCAACACAAAATGCAATGAGTGATAGCATTGTAGAAAATTATGCTTCTTTGAGTATCATAATACACTGAGTTTCATTATTTTTGTATTCTTACAGTATACAGTATCTTTGCACAATAAAGCTATGTTTTCTAATGTCAGTACTTGTTGACAGTTCCAGATCTTTTTTATGTGCACGTGTTTGCACTATTATTAGCAAGAAGTGTCATCAATTTGTTAGAATAATAGGATTCAATTTATTAACATATAAATAGCAGGATAAATGTACGTAACCGTACTTATGATGCAGAATAAGCCTGGCCGAGAGAATTATAATAGGACAGCTTGGAACAAAGATATTATGCAGATGTACAAGTCTATATGTGGAATGGAAATTTGCATAAAAACAAAGAACGCTGGAAAGGTGTATATTAGTGATACCTTGCAGTGAATTAGCACTCTTCAACACACATATCAATAATACCTTTTACTTGTAGAATGAAGGGTCCTTCTCTGTTTGTACGTACTTGTAAAATCCCAAGACCAAAACATCATTGGACTAAAGCATGTTGATCCCAGCAGAAAAGTCAATCCCAAAGCATATTGCCTACTTGCAAATCTCAATAATACCAGTCACACTAGAGTTACCATACTTAATGCTAAATAAGAATGGGATACTTAGTAATATAGTTAAACCAGGAATTGAAATAGGAAACAGACCGTTTTACTTGTATGCATATTTCATGATAGCACTGTCAGTCCATTAGGTGTCACATACTCCCGGTTGAGAATGGGGAACTCTGAGGCACAAAGCCTCTAAAGCAGGGGCAGTCCTGGCCCTATTGGCACCCTGGGTAAGCCACCCCCCTGCGTCCCCCTGCCCCGCATCACCCCCCCATTTTGTCCCACGCCCCCCACTCACCTCCAACAGCATTCCAGCGACGCACCTCCTCTAATCAGGTAAGTTGAATGCGACGGTACTCCTTAGATGTTCGGGTCTTGCCGGCAGCTGCCGAATACAGCCGACAAGATCCGGGGCAGCCAAAGACAGTCACATTAAACTTACCTCATTAGAGGAGGTGCGTTGCTGGAATGCTGTTGGAGGTGAGTGGGGGGCACAAGGCAAGGGGAAGGGGTATTGCGGGGCAGGGAGATCAAGTTTAGTGATGGGCGATGTGGGCAACAGCGCCCCTCAAATAGATTGTGCCCTGGGCTGCTGGAATGCTGTTGGAGGTGAGTGGGGGGCGCAAGTCAAGGGAAAGGGGTGTCGCGGGGCAAGGAGGTCAAGTTTAGCGATGGGCGATGTGGGCGATAGCGCCCCTCAAATAGATTGCGCCCTGGGCCGTCCCCCACCATTGATAGAACCGGCCCTGCTCTAAAGGTTCCCAGTTATGGATATTTAAAGGGTATGACAAGTTTGGATAAAAACATTATTTATATCTGACATGTATACATATAGAAAGCCAACTTATACATTACAATATAGAAATAATTTTGGTATCAGTAGTACTTGCCTCTTGTTTCAACAGCCCTACTCCCCCAGCTATTCTGTGAACAGACACTTCCTCTGATAATCTCCACCCCTGAGTGACATCACTCACTATATAGAGAGCCAGAATCCCCCTTCCTCCTCTCCTTATCTAAAAAGCCTGTTTAAAACCCTGAGCACTTGCAGATAAGACCTGTCTGACCACCTGTGCGGCTTTGGAGAGAGAAGTAAGGGAGGAGGGAGGACGGAGGACGGGGGACGGGGGACGGGGGACGGGGGACGGAGGACGGAGGGGGGAGGGGAGTGGTGGCTTTAACTCTACATGAGTAAAGTAGAGTACATGATAGAAAATATGATATATATCTGGGACAGCAAGCAAAATCTATTCATTTACATTAGCAAAATAAAACTAGTAAATAGATTAGATACAAAACATGAAATATCACAAAAAGCACAACAAAAAGAAATAGCATTGACTAATGGTGAATTAACATCCACTAACACTTGGTGGATCTCAGTTACCCTTCAGTTGAGGATGAAATTCAGAATTATTTTTTCTTGTAGAGGTCCACACATAATGACTCTTGATGGACAAGAGAAAAATGAATATAAAACAGTTACAATACAGAAACATTTTATGGAACAGCTTCATACAGTAGAATAGCATAGCAATAGATTTCTTTTCATCAATGTTTCTATTTAATTTAATTTAATTTACCTTCCTTATCCTACAGTAGGAGAGAGATGGCTTTAATTTTCATAACATGGCTTTTCATTTTACTTGGGTCCCAGCTGTTTTTTTTAATTAAATCTGGACCCTAGGGGTTTTGGGACAGTTGACACATACAAGATTATTGATGTGGCACAGGGGTATAGCTGAGGTGATGTAATGGGAATGGCATATACTCGAACAGGAATCACAAGTGACAGAGCTACAGGGTATCTCCTTGCAGCTATATAAAAACCAAGGAGAAATATTAATTCAACAATAGTGCTGAGATAGTAATGGTCCATTGTGCAGTGCTGGTGACTACCTCAGCAGTATGCTAACCATTCTATGAATTTCTAATCTCCATTTAAATAGATGTCTTTTTTAGGTTTGAACCAAGTAAGTTCATGCTCTTTAAATTATATTTTCCAGAAGCATATCATGTTGCAAACATTTACTTGGATCAGAATGACAAAAATCCATTGCAGGAAAAAGACGAGTCATTAAAGTCATTGCTTGTTGAACACAGTCAAGTTAAAGGCAAATGGCTATTTTTAAAGGGAAAGTTATCTTTAAAATTGCATGCTGTTGGTAGCTGTACTTGACTATGGCATTTAAACTTCTATCAGATTATATAGTAATAATAATAATCATATTATTAATATAAGGAGTTATTGGCTAAAGTGGGAATAGTTGTGAAAGGAGTGAATTCGTCACTTCCCCCATATTCTGTGATGTGGCGAATTTACACACTACATAATAGATTGCTGTGCAGTAAAAGTCACCATCACGACTTTACAATGGGACTATTGTTGCAGTTGTGAATTTTCTATATGAATTCGTAGTCAGTAAGGAGTAGAGAATGATAGCACAGCCATCCAAAGTGATGTGAATTCACTTAGACAAGCGAATTTGCACTCTAGCCATCCCCACAGTTTTAGGTTTAATTCCATTTTTGGCTCAGCTAAAGCAGTGATGCCCAACCTTTTTCAGCCTGGGGGCCATATAAATTTGCAACACGCGTGTCACGGGCCACTTCAAAGTCGCGACAAATTTTAAAGTTACAACTACAACAATTTTACATAGTAAAGTCACGACTGTGACAATATTCTTATTGTCTGTTCTCAAATAAAGTTTCCCCTGTACCTGTGTGCCGGCTTGTCTTTGGTGCAGCTGAGTATAATGCAGCTATCTGCCTGCCGCCGGAGCTCCTGGGATATGCGACTTTATAGGTCGTGGTTCTGCTTCTCCCTCTTGTTTTTGTGCCCACCTCATGGAAGTCTCCTGCCGCCGGAGCTCTTAGGATATGTGGTTTGGAGCTGGTATAATGCGGTTATCTGCCCACCTCCTGGAGGTCTCCTACCACCGGAGCTCCTGGGATATATAGATAAATGTTTACATAAATATTAAACTATATTATACATTTTTATACAAATGTTGACATATGTATGTGGATACAATATCCTTCTTTCTGCCTTGATCTGTATGGTTCTTTAATGGATGTACCTTACTAAATATTCCATTAAATATTTAGAGTTTCATAGTCACTTAAATATTAATAATCGAGTGAATCTGGCTTCAAGTCTCATTGGCATGCAAAGCTTCCGGGTCTATCTGTACCGTTAGACTCCATCAGAGATTCCCAGGAAATTACTTGTTTGGCCATACTCATTCTGGCCTGTGGAAAGATGTAAATGATCATATGTTTCCCTTTCATATTCTTTTTTTGTTAGGTCAGAGTTGTACAGTAGTGAAGATGGGCCCTGGGATGAAACCTGCACTGGAGCTTCTCTCTGGTGGGGTTTCTAAAATAGGAGAGTCAGTAGTGAGCAAAGGATAACTTTGCCTCTAAATTGCTCTATTGACTTCAGCTGCAAACTGCATCATTCAGTGTTGGGTTTTTTCTGTACATTTTTTTATCTTATCTGTGTATTTTTTAAGCAGTGAATACACTAGTTGAACAGGCGGTCAGCTGCGATCGCTGTTGCATGCGTAGTGTGGCGTAGTCAGTTGGATAAAAGTAGGATGATAAGTCATGAGAAGTGAGGCAAATTCGACAAATCAAGGTGATGTCAGTCTCACACTGTCCCGCTGACTTTATTCTGTGAATATTCTATTTATTTCTACGTCACCTCGTCCCTAGGTCATGTTATCATTTAGTCTCACTAAGGTGCAAATTCGACTGTTGAATTCGCAAACAGGGGATTCCCATTGCAAACCACTACAATTTCCCCATTGTGAAGTCACGACAATTTTTTAATGTCTTTAATGTTAAGATTGCGACAATTTTCCCATCATAAAGTCGCGACTGTGCCAATATTCTCATTATAAAGACAGCCTATTGTAACTGTCTTTATCTGGCAAATTTGCACATATACGTAACAATTCGGACTTTTGTGAATAACCCCCTTCATTCTCCATTGTCACTTTTGAATGAATAGTCAACTTACACAACACTGTAGCGCTGCCATCAACCCCCCCAATTTGCCACTTTTAAATGTTGAAGTCAAACAGGTCAATTCAGAGCAGTCGCAACTTTGCACTACTTAGTAGTAGAAGTACCTGTTCTCATGCATTGCAAAATGATGTGCAGATCTCCATTCATTCATCATAATTGAAGATGCCTGAATTGGTCACATATTCGCCACTTAATAAGCAAACATGGGGAAGTGGAGAATAGACGCGAATTCAGAGCTATATGTGACTATCCGGACTTTTTAAAATGAGTCCCTCAGTCCTCATCTTTAATCTGTGCTATAATTTTAAACTCAGCTTTAGGACAAATTATATTTTGCAGCTCTTGAAGATTAATTAGGGCAAAAGTGATTAAACTTGGAAAGACTGCTCTTGGTCTTTACGAGTTTACCGAGAGAAATCTTTTGTTCTCATTAGATTTTTCATGATCGAGTTTTTTTTTATCTCAATTTTTTGAATTTTTTTTGATGGAAAGGTAGCCATACTTTACATTAGTAGCATGGCTACCTTTCCATTGAAAATAATGAAAAATCGGGATTGGAAAAACTCGATCTCGAAATCTTGAAAGAAATCTCACAAGAACAATGCGAGATTTCTCCTGGTAAACTCGGAAAGACCCAGCGCGGTCTTTCCTAGTCTAATAACTTTTTCCCTAAAATGCAACTCTCATTTTCATTTCATGTACAATGTGTCAGTATGTTACCATATTTATATAAACACAGTTTAAGCATGCAATATAGCAGTACAGAATTAATATAGATAATTTGCAAGGAGGAAAGGGGGTGCTCTCAGATATACATTTTAGTTTAGTTTTTTGTGTAGAACCACAATCAAATGCTCTTTAAGCAAAAACAAAAAGATAGTTAAATTGGTCACAATAAAAAAGAAATTCTGTACGCAAGATTGTGACAGAGTTGTATCTAAGCACATTCACATTGCAGGACAGTGATTATCCTGTTTATCCTTTGAAACCAAAGTGTGCCAGATGTACTGTACCAATCCATCTCATCCAGTAGAAGCCCTGGCCCTATTGGTGCCCTAGGCACCCCCTCACCCGGCACCCCCCCCCCATCCCGCGTTACCCCCCCGTCCCGCGCCGCCCCCCATTCCCTGCGACACCCCCCCTGCCCTGCACCGCCCCCCTTTGCCCCTTGTCCACCACTCACCTCCAAGACCGCCGTCGCTAGTAAAAAAAAAAATGCACGCGAGCGCCCCCCTGGATACCCGGGGCCGGCCCTGATCTCATCTCTAGTTCATTTAATAGATTGAGTTTTTTTGTAAGCGTTTCCTAATTAGGTCACCAGAACTGGTCAACTGGTCAGAACTGCAATTTAACTGATAATTAAGCTGGAAAGAAACAGCATGCAATCCTATCTATGACATTTTCTGTATTTTAATTATAAAACAAATGACATAAACTCTTAAATAAATAAATCTCATAAGAGGACTGGCACGGTTGATATTTAAAAAGTAGATTCTCTCTTTATTTGTAAAAAGAAATCAATCTATCTTAATGTGTATAATTTGTATTTTGCGCTATTATTTTAAGACAACTATTTCTGTACAATGAAAATATTTCCCATAGATTGAATTCATTTTTTGTATTTTTAATTTTGAAAGCTTTAACTGAGGCAAGCCATGTAGAAATCTCCATTTCTATACTGAAGAGAAAATTCACTTAGGTGGAAACTTGCACTGGTTCTTTTTTACATCATAGCAACTAATCAGCATTTAGATCCTTATTGACTAAAGGCCAAATAGTCACGTATAGCTCTGAATTTGCATTTGATTGCTACTTCCCCATGTTCGCTTATTGATAAAACTCTGCAATGTGACGAATTTGTGCCCAATTCAGATGTTGACTGATGCAGCTCTTCACTATAATTTGTTTAGTTGTGCACACGTATTTCAGCTATTCATCAAGAATCAGAGTCTGTCACAGTAGCAAATTTGTTAAGGTGTTCTGTGTTGAATTCACCAATTTAACTTCGCCAGATAAAAGTGGGGAGGAAGGGGGTTGGTGGCAGGACTAAAGACTGGGATCATTTGAAAACATGAACTAGGGATATGGTGACATAGATAGGGATGTAATATTCACTTAATAGTTAGTGGGACATTGTGAGGATGACACCACTGCTCTTTACTGGTGGAATTCAGATCAATAGTGCAACCTACTACTGTCTGACTGAACTATGTAAGAAATCACATCCTTCACCATATGTTTACTCTCTAAGGGAATCTGACACTTTCTTTAAAGGAGAACTATAGTAAGATTACATCTTTACATCTGCAGTACTATGCCTTAGTGAGAAGTGTTTCTCCAAAGTAGATGTTTCATCTGAAGCAAAATGATTTATTAGGCAAGCATTTCAGAACTCCTGCACTAGAAAATGTGTGTGATATAATTGCTAAACACGAGAAGAAAAATCTGCCTGACTGCTATTGGTTAAGCAGTGTGCTGACCCGTTGGCCTCATTACCCATGCTTTGTTTACATTCCTGAAATGCAGGAGATTACAGAGACATGGCCTCGGGAAAGCTAACTTGTGCACAGGCGTTACATTACACATTAGCCAAAAATGTCCATGGGAGAGTAACATTTCATGGAAAACTGGCCAGTAATCGCCACTCACACATTTCCTGGTGCGGGAGTTTTCTAGTGCTGTTTCATCTGAAGCAGGATGATTTATTACACATCTACTGGGAAGAAACACTTTTCAGTAAGGTATAGTATTGCATATACGTATATAAAGATGTAATCTGATTACAGTTCCCCTTTAAGCCCTTTACACTTATGTTGGATGCTCACAATTTCAAGACTATTTGGATCCTACGTTTAGGGGTAGTATTACCTTTTTTTTATGGAAATACAGTGCTAGTAATTTTAGAATGTTATATGATATAATACAATTAAAAAGTTCCATAAAAAATGCTTATAGCCATTTCCCAAGATTCCACTTTTCTTTTGTCTTTGCATTCATTCTAGCATTTGTATGGATTGTTTGTTATTAAGGGAATTGACACAACATAAAACTGTTGGAACAGAATTGTCAGCAGAACTGATCTTTCAAGCCCATTGCAGGTCCCAATGGAGTAGGCAGCAAACCCATCACAGCTGCCAGCTGTGCCAGCTGCTGTCAGGAACCAAATACAGTCTCAGCAGTTCTCTGCTGAACTGGAACAAGCAGTTTCCTATTGGCAATTTAAGTGAACTGGTTCCTTTTACTTTTAGAAGATCAGTGTTGAACAAATTATCAGTGCAAAGTATCCAGTATCCCAATAGTACAATACCCAGAAGTCAGCAGTGCAATTTCTCCAGTCCTACTGTGTTACGTGCCAATAGCTAAAGTATCAGTGCAAAAGGCAAAGTACCCCAGTGTTAAAATTGCCAGAAGAACAGTAGCCAAACCATCAAAGTAAAGGGCTCAATAACCCAGTTTTACAATACCCAGTAGCCAATCAGTACAATATGCATAAAAATCCAGATTTATTATGTCCAGCATCCAGACTTTCAGAAAAGTGCCCAGTATCCTAGTGTTACAGACCCCTGTACGCAATCACTAAATCATCCATTTAAATTGCTCAGTACCCATTATATACTAGATTAAAATCAGTAAAACTAGTCCATTCAATGGAAAAAAAAGTCACAAAAATATTAGGAAACCTAAAGTCATCCACCACAACTCCTCTTAGTCACTGCTTAGTCACTGCCTGCTAGGGGTCTCGGCTGCTACACTACACCTACCTTGTTTGTACTATTACATCATAACACATGCAAAAACAAATCCACAAGGCAGAATACACAAGCCAGGATTCGCAGAAACAAATACTGCTAGGGAATTGCTTCTATAATAAACTCGTTTTTTTTTTCGTGTGTTAAATGTTTATTTGCCAGGTCATTTGCTAAATATAGTGGGTAAAGGTTAGGCTTAGAAAAAAAAAAGTCACACAGATAACCCAGTGCCTTTTCAGTTTACTTGAATAGAGGTCAATGTGATTGGATAGAAATAGGAGAGGAACTTCTTTCTCTAAAACATCAGGTTCCCATTTATGCAATCCTCAGCACCTGGTATTCTAGAGATTAAAGCCATTCTCATCTAATATATCAGTTGGGTCTGCCGGCAACCGCAGTGCTGTAATGCAGCCTGTAAGAAATGTCAGGTTTCACAGCAGTTACATTTGTTAGGTAACCCTCACATCACATATAAATGATCACCTTTGAATGCCTTTGCACTGCAGTATGTTTTGCAGATATTAGACAGTAATTCCAGAAGCTGAAACAAAAAGAGACAGCTTTATAGAAAAAAAACATTAAGAATTTGGAATAATAAGTTTGATTACGCCTATTACATAAATGCTAAAGTAATAATAAACAGCAGTAAATGCGCTCTGACCATGATGAAGCTATTGCATCCAAAATGCAGTAAAGCAGAAGTGAACAAGGTATTTGGTGATAAACCACTAAGCTGTAAAAAAACATATATGATCATATATATATATAATATATGATTGATATATCATATATATGCTAACTTTAACTTTATTGTGAATGAATATATAGGAACACAACCTACCTAACAATTACAATAATCAAAATAAAGATTCCGAAAGGAAAAGAGGAGAGATTACATTTAAGCAAGTGTAACGGGTTTGTGGAGATATGTACTAAGAATCGCCCAAATGCCACATTTCAAAACTACGGGTGCATCTATACACCCTTATACCCAAGCTACGAGACAACTCAGGGAATGAGCCCCACTTACATTTGGAGTAGGAATTCAGAAATAAATCGTGGTGTGCACTTATATATAATAATAAAGACGCCAGTAGTTTTTCCAAAACACAAACTGCATTTATTAAATAACCATTCAGAACAATAGATAAGAGATCAGCAGTTTTACTAACATAGGCAAACACAAGAGCAATCAGAGAGTAAGGCATTTAGTCATATGAGTGACACTCATATACAGTAAGTACAGTGTGGCCCATTTATATGAATACACCTAAATAAAATGGGAATGGTTGGGTATATCAACTTCCTGGCAAATTAATATATGTAAGGGGGGGGGGGAAATTTTCAAGAGGGTGTTGACCATGGTGGCCATTTTGAAGTTGGCCATTTTGGATCCAACTTTGTTTTTTCCAATGGGAAGAGGGTCCTGTAACACATCAAACTTATTGAGAATTTCACAAATCAACAGGAAGTTGATATCACCAACCATTCCCCTTTTATTTAGGTGTGTCCATATAAATGGCCCACCCTGTACACACATATAATAATAGAACATACACAGGGTCACACAAAGGATTTGTGATATAGTTAACCACCAGGAGATTATTCTCTTAGGATACAGGATCACTTCATAAGATAGGTGCAGACCGACTTCCCCCGAAAGCCAGGACAGTATTCAGGGTCTCTTCCTGTAAAAGGGCTATCCCTAAGCCTGACCTATTTGATCCCTCTCTGTGCACCTCAATTTAGGTAGAGTATGCACTTGGTCACCTAGATAGACCTCTTATCTTCTAGTGGGATCTAATGCTACTGAGATAGATAGACCTGCACTGAAACTCTCACCATATAGGGTGAGCTAACAGTAAAATAATTAGGCTGTTATTCTGGGTCTCTGTGGTGCTATTCACCCGACTGGTGGAGACAGGATGTGGCTTCCTCAACACCCTCAGCAAAACACAAGAGCTTCCTGCATACAGACCCCTATTTATAAACACTTTAGAGGTGGGACTAGGAAGTAATAGAAACAATTATGCTAGGCCTCATTAATAGAAAAATAGAAAACACCTGTGTAAGAGATGCATTCATGGCATTCACCACAAGAGGGAGCAATAACATAAGAAATCAATCCCTCTAGATACAAATAGGAATTATCACAGGAATTTTAGTAGTTTTGGTGAAACTGAAGCTGTCAGTTTTCACCAGGGCTGCACAAGTTTTTATAGTAAACAGGTGGGGGGTTTGTTTAGAAAATACAGTAGCTGCAGGGATAAAAAAACAAAAACAAAGTCAAAATAATACAAATCAGGAATTCAAAGAGAAAACAGTTTGAACAATATTATTTAGAAGTAACTGCCATGACACCCTAACTGGATTTTTTTCCTTTTCTGTTGCCTCTGGTCTGCTAAAAGACACCATTAGCAAAACAAAAATTTTCACTTTGTGTTTGTAATCTACTGGGATTATTATTCATTAGCACTGGGTCCGAAGCAATAAAAAAATCAAATATGCACCCTTTTACCAGTGTTATATGAGTTCACTCCTGTTTTTATATTAATTGTAGCTTCCTATTCATGGTGCTTTTGTGGCATTATCATGTCATAAAATCATCACAACCAGGGCCCCTGATCACAACCATATGTGTACTTGCCTGTATGTCTCCCTGTGCTAGACTGTGCCATCCTTGAGATTGGTGTTATTATAACTTAAAGGCTTGAGAACACTGGCATTGACTGTAATGGGACACTAATAAAACAGATTGACATTGCAGTTCAAATTTGCTAACTGATATTGCACAAACTCAACTAACTTTATTGACTGTGGCGATACACCAACTACTAACAAAATAGTAAGAAAGTATGCACGCAATTACACTAACCTTCACAATATACAATTGTGTTGTTAGATCGAATTCCTTGTTCCCCTTATGCCTACTGAGGTCTCTGGGTTACGTATACTGTGCCATCTGGATCTCTTGTAGCTATGCTTCCAGAATGGAAGACTACATATTGCTAGTACATGTTTTTCCCTTTTTTTTTTCTTTAATATTCCTGTCAGACCATATCCTAATAGAAAATGCAGTTTAAGTTTTAGTTTTTTGGTTGAACGGTCCAAAGGGTTACTGCATTGTTCCCTGTACTGAGGCCAAATTAATCAGCTCAGCAGTCATTTTCTCACTGTGCTTTCACTAACAGCTATCTTGTGAGAGAACTCTTAGGGGATGTATCATGGCCACTTACACCAATTGAAGAGCTGTGTCTTCGCTCTTATGGATGAGACAATGCTTCATTACATGAAATGGGATGTACTTACAGCAGGACAATTGCACTTGTATATAATCACTGCTATTTATTATTATTTTCTAAACTGAATGACATATTATATGTACCAGGGGATCCAGGTCTCCAGTCTTGTAACAATGATTCATGAGTGCAGTGTTGATCTTTTATACATTCTGCTTTACATTAAAACTCTTTCTTCTAGGGAAAATATTATATATATATATACACTGTATATATGCAGTGCTTTTTTTTGCGGTGGTACGAGCCGGTACGACGTACCGGAAAATCTGATGACTGATCAGGTCATTCAGACAGACAATGGCTGGCTGTGTTAGTGCTGCGTTAGGAGCAGTACCGGCAAATATTTTTTTACAAAAAAAGCACTGTACATATATATATATATATATATATATATATATATATATATACGGTATATATATATACTGTATATACAGTATACAAAGAAAAGGTTAAAACAGTACTATCCTCCTTGTGTTAAAGGTGGATGTGGCTTGTCTGGCTTGAGAAAGGACGGGTGTGTCTGAAACGTTGCCAATTAAGTATATTTGTTGTCTGAAGAAATAAATATTGACTTTAATTTAAGAGTGCAGTGGAGACAGAATTTAATATATACAGTACATACAGTATATATAAAATTTGCTTTTTATCTTGAAATGTACATGCCCATGGAAATAAAAAGTTTATGCTCCTAAATATATGCTTAGTGCCTAACAAAGTAGGTTGCCATTTTATTCACATTATGGGGGATATTTATAGAGATCAAAAAAAGTTTTTTTCCTGGTATATCGATATACTTTTAATTCAGTTCAAAATATCTATTAAGCCCCTTGTAGGGAATCACTCAAGTGCTGGAGCAGCTTTTAGGGATTAACATACCGCAAACAGCGAGTTTCCTTTGCATTTAACGTTTATTTCAGGGGGAAAAAATTAACTTAAAGCACAGCCTTCCTTTGGCAAAACAAAAATCAGTTGAGAAACACCCCTTTCAGGGTAAAAAGTCCTTGATCAAAACACAGTGGGTAACTGCACACCATACAGATATGGTGATCAAATACAGAGTACCTTTCCTTCTCCTAGATTGTCTCCTCGGGGTTTCGCGGTGCTGCAAAACCAAGTTGTATAGTAAAGTCTTTTAACCACTAGTCCATGTTTCTCTCACAAGGACTTTCAGCCTCAGCCACAGAATCAACTTTCTGACTTCCAACTTCAAATACAAGTGGCTCTACAAGTCCCCCAAGTGGCTCTCCCAGCTGCCTTTTAATCAGGCTCTAGCCTGCAGCTGAAGTGAATTAAAAC
>WMED01000269.1:0-14654 GCA_019650415.1 Pipa parva
TATTGTTTTATTTAAATTTCAGAAAGTTGTGTTTAACTTTGTTTTTCCTAATAATTTTATCACTGTTTTTTGATTTCGATTCTGTCCTTAAAACCTGCTCCTTCTAGGTTCACTTTAGGCAATCATGACAAGAGAAAATGTCTCAAATGACTCATTTTAAGATCAGGGATCCTTTGTCCATGAAAGACAAAGGATTTCAGTTGCTTATTTTTACCTAATTAGCTATGGAAAGAGTTAAAAATAAAAACGAGCAAGATGACTAATAATGCAGGGCTTTAAATGTATATAATTGTAGGGAAATAATATCTTACAAAAACAAACAAACAAAAAAAGGGCTTTTACTGATGTAAAAGCTTGTATTTATCAAGTTTTACTAAACTTGTTTTCAGAGCAATATAATACCATTTCCACTGAGTATCACTACCCTGGTCTCATTTCCTTATCATACTGTATTGTTTATTTCAGCAGGTGCTTTCATTAAAGGAAAAGATTCAACAGCCACTTGTATACAGTACATAAAAACAAATTACCACCATGTATATTAAATAATAAGGTTTTTACTTTTGATAAATGATCTACCATATGCATTAGCTACACACCACTTTAACTTTAAATGCCCCAGTTTTCAGCAAAACTGTGTAGATTTCGATCCAGCAAATCGTCACATAATAGTTATGATTTTACAGTATCACATACAAAGAAATGTACTAAATATGCAATATCACATGAAATTATTTTGTAAATTTACTTTGCTATCTGCTATTTCGACCTTTGGTGAATTACCCCCAATGTGCAATGACAACCTCCCATTCTAGGAGGATAAAAGTGAAATATGGATTGACTAATATGAAAGATAAAGTTTATGAAATACAGAAATATATGACCAATATTTCCTCATTTCTTAATTTGACACAAAAAATGTATATAATTCTGCTTCTATCTATCGATAAGAGAAACTCCTCCATGCACCTAGATATGTCATTCAGTAAAGGTTTAAGCATGTTAGACTCATCGCACAATCCACTGTGCATTGCACTGCTTTTAAACAACTGCTGTCTTATGAGAAATTTTTAATTTTTTTTCTCATTTCAAAGAATTTATTATAACAGCCATTCTAGAAAAAAAAACGATGTGTTTGACTTGTCGCCAGAAATGCAGACACACTCCATTGTGAGAAAAATAGTTTCCAGTCAGCTGAAAAATAGCACAACTATATTTTTGTTCCGTCAGGTTTGGACACTTCTATATATTCACATTCAAAAATGTTGCTAAATTCCATCTCATAAAAGCGCTTCTTATATGTAAACTTCACTTTACTTCCCATAAGCCCTAGCTTTCTCTCTCGGCAATTATTTCATTGTAAGTTGTTGCTTCAAGACTTATAACATGAGAAAATAAAAATAATCAGTTTGAATTGACATACTAAGGTAATCCTATTCAATATTTGTAAAAATAT
Source organism: Pipa parva (assembly GCA_019650415.1). NCBI lineage: Eukaryota > Metazoa > Chordata > Amphibia > Anura > Pipidae > Pipa > Pipa parva. Next base: position 1,457 of record WMED01000269.1, read on the forward strand.
TTTCTTTGGAGCTGAGGTCATATTGTAATCTGTTTCTCATCTCACTGTACAGACATGTTTATTCTGTAGCAGACACAAACATAACTCGTTTAGTCTTGGAGACAATGGAAGTTTAAGATTAAGCGACACTGTACTGGCAAATTGTTGTGGTTAAGCTGATGTTGAATCACTGCGACCCCATGAATGGTTGTCCTCAACAATGTTGAGTCTTTAGTCTTGTGGCTAACCACTGACAGAGTAAACAGCATAGCTGTTGTTATTACATTAATCTTGCTCATTGCTAGCCTTCCCAGGGCTGGTTCTAGATAGAGTGAGCCCCTGGTCAGAACTGAATGTGGGGCCTCTAGCTATTAGGGGCCCTGGTTAATTACTAATTTTGCACCCCCCTAAAAGTACCCTGACCCTTCTCCTTTTGTGTTGACTGTCAGATTTACAAAGCATCATGTCCTCTAATGATGTGTTGCGACTATTAATACCAACATCATCTTGGCTTGTGTGAAATACTTAGATTTAATCTCCTCCTATACAAAATAAACAGCCCATGGAATGTTTTGTATTCTTCCCCAGTACAATCGGTTGAAAGGTCTTATTTGAGTTGTTATATTAAGACAAAACAGATCTCTGTGACAATACCAGGAGCATAAGCCTAAACTGTGAGGAACCTAGGAAAGTTGTATGTACAGTAGTATGAAATCCAACATGTCCAAATCAGTGTGTTAAATATAGTGAAATAAAAAGGCCTTTCATCACAAATGTGTAAGAGATGTACCCAAGAAGAGGGTTTATATGCTTTTAGAATTGTTGCTTTAGTAAAACTCCAGTATTATTGAAATATGGCACAATGTGGATGCTGTTTTATGGATCCTATGTCCTGAATTTACTAGATAGGCAAGACATGAAATCACCATTTAGAAAGGTGGCAAGTATTCCTGCTGCTCTTACAGTATATTATGTGAGTATTAACTTAGTTGAAATTTCCTGACTAGGAAAAATTATGTCTACACCCATCTTTGGAGCCTCCCTGGGTCCAAGGGAAATTTCTTGCCACTACTCCCGTGTGTTTGAAGATTATGGTTAGGATGGCCTACCTGGCATAAGGTAACTAATTGTAGCTCTTAACTTGAGCCAGATATAATTTAACACACTGCCAGGTATTGAAGCTCAGATATGCAAATATACTATCATTTTGTCTGCCTGACCAATACCTGTATTGTAATATGTGTTTCATTAACATATTACATATTTTATATGGCAAAAAAAAGACAAACATTTATTCACTTCAGCCTATCATCTTGCAATGTTGAGCCAGAGAAAGGCAAAAATTACTTAACCTGACTCCAAAATATGGCAATAAGAATAATTCCCTGGATCAAGAGCCCACCTCCAGTTATCTAGTACCCATAAACCAAAGAAGCTATAGTGTAGCGCCCAGATGAAAGTGTACAATGTATGTATAAGCAATGCCTTCAAAACTCAATGGTATAATAACACATAAAATAGTCAATTAATTGTACAATAGTAAAAAATCGTCAATGTAGATGAAAGTCCAATACACAACCTTGAATCACAGTCCTGCAAGCATTCCACCTGAATACTCTGCCTTGTATCCAAAAAGTAGAACCAATGTGAAGAAACTCCGCTCTTGGAGCGATGTTTGTGGATGCGCATCCACAAACATCGCTCCAAGAGCGGAGTTTCTTCACATCTAGTACCCATAACTTGTAATGTTCCTACACTTAAGAAAAGCATCCAGACCCCCTTTGAACTATTTAATGGAATTAAGCATGACAACTACTTCCCGTATAGAGTTCTATAACCTCACTGCTCTTACAGTGAAAAAAAAACCCTTCTACAGTATGTTGGTACAGAAACTTTCTTTCCTCTAAACATAGAGGATGGCCCCTTGTTATACTCATAATTAAATTCTATTTAAGAAGTTTTTTAATATACAAATATTGAACCTGAAATTTGTGAGTTTGCATTGCATGAAATGATGAGTCACAAAGCACCTGAGTTCAGTGAAAAATGTATTTTGTGATAATGATTTGCACAAAAGGGTTTGGCCATTTGATCTTAGATAGGTAATATAGATAGTGGGTGTGGCTTAAGCTACCACTTTTTCTGTGTCTATCAGCTACTTAGATGTAAATCTGATACTGGTTGTAAGTATTCTGTTTGTAAATAAAAGTCCATGAAGTGTGCATTTATGTCTACTCTATTTGTAAGTGATGGCCCATTCCTAAAGTATGTAGTAGCAGCTAGGAATATATGTGTTACAATAACTTGTATGGATTACATGCATACAGTCAGCATACAGAATGTGTCCTTTCCATAAAATATATATATATATATATATATATATATATGTATAGAAAGCGCAGAGCTTTGCAGTGCTGCTGAACAGAAGTGTTGAAACCAGCATCTATACATCTGTCTAATGTCAACAGAGTGACTTCATTATCCAGTGCTGACAGTAGTCTTAGGGAGTCCGAGGTAGGATGAATCCTTGAAATTCTGATGGGTTATAATTAAAAGGGAACATATTCCCTAACTATTAAGTGGAATTACTCTTACTGTAGTTTGAATACATGTTTTAAATGCATTAAACACATATTTAATAAGTCATATGGTTATAGATTGCTCTGGACAGAGATTTTATTTGTGAGCATCTTTGTTTTAATTAAAGGGAAGCTAAAGCCTCAGGTTGGCTGGCTGGCAGGCTGACTAAACGCCAGCCAGACTGCACTTATCTAAAGAAGCTCATTCTTACTGGCCAGTAGATTACCATTCACCAGCTGAAGTTTCACACCTAAATGAAGGATTCCGCAATGCCTTTAACCTGCTGCCTCATTATAACACAGCCATACTGATAGGGAGAGAGAATGAAACAATGTCAAACACACTATGGGGGGAATTCAAGATAGTCTGAAGTGAGGTGCGGAGTGTTCGCCTCACTTCGGACTGACTGATCAGTCTCAACGAGGAAACTCTTTTGCTCTCGCCGAGACTGGAATCACTTTAATGCGCTCGCTGATGTCCACGTGCAGGACATCAGCAAGCGCAGATCAGTCAGTCCGAAGTGAGGCGAACACACCGCACCTCACTTTGGACTATCCTGAATTCCCCTCTATGTTTTCTTAATTCTTTGATTCTCCTTAAAAGTAGCCTTTAGAGGCTTTATTTACAAGTGAGATAGTTTTGTAAGGAAAATTTCAGAGATGTGCACCATATAGGCAGGGGAGGCAACTGCTTGTTGCTGGAAGCAAAAGGCTCATAGCTGCCTCCAACTGTGAGAAAAAGGTGATTTATTGTAAAATTCCAGTGTCAGACTGCCCAGTACAGGTTCTATACTTGGACTCATACTGGCAAATACTCACCACTGGAGATTGTTATCTTACTCCTTACTCTTCTGTTACCTTTCCTTATCTAACTCTCACTCATCACCACTGGAGGAGGGCATTAGCATGGCCTTTTTTATGGGGGGAAATACCTTGACATCATTACATTATTGTCGTGTCATGTGATGATGCAGCGGGATGAATAGGGACTGCCAAATTGGGGGAAAAAAACTGTTCTTGCCTTTTCAATTTATTTTGGCAAAATTTTTTCCATTCACATGAAAATAAATATGAAAAAGTTAGATCAAAATACAAATCAGAAAAAATAAATCTACCATTTCCAGTGTGATGTTGACACTATTCACTGCATTTTCAGGGGAGTTTAAGGGTTTACATCTCACTGCTGTCCTACAGGAAGCAATGGGTAATGGCAGGTGAAAAAGTGGTAAATACTGTAGCATTCCATAAGAATGGGTTTGTTGTGATGTTTGTAAAAGTCAGAAAATTGTTGCAGAAAGCCCAGCAGGAAAATTCTGTAAATAAATTGTTCCAAAGAAAAAAAAAAGATCAAGTTAACAAGGTGTGTCGGCAATGCTGTGTTTTTGCCACTGAGGATGTAGATATAACTACATAAGAATCAGGTAATCTCAAAAAAGTTTTTTGGAAGTTTTAAGTCTTCTACATTTGGGGACATTGGGTATAAACTCTGGACCCAGACCAGATAAGGTGGTTATTATTGACATCATGGTACAGAATGGTGCAGATCTTCATTTACATGCTCACCCTGCGTGTTCTTTGCAGACCAAGTACTAAAGTCAAACTGACTCACATCAGTTGTGAGAATTGTTCCAGCACAGCAATAAGTTTGCCCTTTGTCATGTGTAGCAACACAAAGTCTGAGAGCAATCAGCCCAAGCCCCTATCCTCTCACCGACAACGACCACTTTCAATTTTGTTACCAGGTGTTTGACAACAAAATAACATCTGCTGACCTATTTTCTTCTGTTAAATGCCTTGATGGGGTCATCAGCGTGCAGCTAAATGCATAGCTGGGCTCTTGCAATATTAGAAAAAATAGAGCAGAGCTAATTTTATCTGTAAACACAATGTGCATTGGGGTCAAAGTCCTTTTGTACATTCATAGGTTATAACATGGACTTCCATCCTGGCATTTCAAATATTACTGATTGACAACATCCTTCAACAACCTTTGGCTGTGTGGCATGCTGGGTGCTGTAGCTGAACAACAGCTGAAGGGCCAGAAGCTGGATATCCTTGGTTTACAATTAGGTCATTCCTAATATCAAATGGGCTTGCAACCTAAAATCCATATTGCTTTGGAGCAGTAAACATCTTGTAAGGTTTACATGTATTCTCACTGTTCTTTCTTTCATCCTGTCCTTGCCAAGGTGATTTACTCCCAGAAAGAATCCTTAGTGCAATTTAACAAAGCTGTTCCCAAGATCATTCACCTCCAGGCTCTTATTTTATTTTTTGCACTGTAGACCTATTTGCTTAGAATCACTGGAACACATTTTATCCAGTGAATTACAAACAATTTACCCCTTGTAAATAGCCTTTTTTAACAGCTTGGGCTCCAAGCTCGCACCATTGCAATCAGGTTTATTTTATATTTATAAAAGTGCAAGAAAACGCGGGAAAGGAAAAGCATGCATGTGGCCGTCTTTTCAAGCTGCACACAGTGATAACTAGGTAAGCAAATTGGTACATGTCTTTTCAGTTTGTTACTGTGGAAACCTGCTACAGCAACAATATGCCTTGTGTGGCATTAGCCTAACAATTCTAAGCTCATTTAAAAATAATGCAGTGAAATATATTGGAACGTGACTTCCAAAAGACTGCAATATAATGGAAACCTTCCATTTAGTTTCTTCATGAAACAAGAATCCAAGGAGAATTAAAAATGGTTGTTTAACACATTAGCCCCATCAGGGATTACCTAAAAGTTTTATTCTGCATCTGCTTGGAGGACAGACCATCATGACTACACTCACCCCCACCTTACTGTGAAAGAAAATGTCTACACAATAGAAATTGGATTACTGAAGCATATTTGTCTAACCTTCCCGCCCACTTGTACAACAGGAAAAGCTGCAAATGCAAGTGATGTTGGTAATCCCTGCGTGTCTCATTACAATAGAAGTTTTAGCCTCCTTTTCTCCACTTACATTGTTGATGTAATATTTCATTTAAAAAGTATGAAGGTAATACCTAAACCATTTAACATCTTAGTTCCAGTAAATACTGTAGAAAGGGAAAATGTGAAGGTTTACATAAAGGTTTAGTCATACAGGATCATTTATTTATGTACATTATGTTATATACAGGCTTACCAAATCATTGAAAGACGAATATGTCATACCTAGCATCCCAGTCAGGACACCCATCTGGCTCTCAGGCAATTCCATCAATTGATGATACTTCCTCCACAAGTGGCTCCAGTGGTGGGCCAGTAGGGTCTTGAAACCCCAACTTCAGCCTTGCTGAAAATGTTGTCTTGAGAGACCACAAATTATATTCCAAATTTTGATACAAAGTATAGCATTGAATTTTTAGCGATCAAGAGAATTATTGAATGTAATATGCCTATTCTCTACAATGAAGCACTAAGGGGTATTTTATCAAGAGGGTGTAGATGTGTTTCTCGCAAGGTACCAACTATCTTTACTTCCCTCTCTCCTTCAGAATTGAAGGAACCTATGAAGGCAACCTGGATAATTACAAGAGGTAATTTCAAAATATACACTACAATAAATCTGCTGTAATACTAGAAACATTGTATACCTTACATGTGACATTTGTCACGTACAATATGTGGATAGGACCACATAACCACTAAAGGTACTCATCAAGAGAACAGGTGAATGACATTATTAATACTGTAAATAGACCAACAAATGTTGGGAAGCACTTTAGGCTACACAGTAACAACCCTACTAGTTTGATTGTTTGAGACATTGAGAGGGTAAATTTAGGTTCTCATGGAGGGGATTTATTAAGGCATTTAAATAAAAGGGACATTTTTTGGATAGTTCATTTGGCTATGAGGTTCCACAAGGTCTCAATTTCAAATGGGATATCCAATATTATGTAGATTAACCTCTATATTTTCATGCCTTTTTTACATTATCGAAATTTCCCTGTATATTTGTATTCCCTTTATGTTAGTTTATTATTTTAAATATTTCATTTATAATAACATGTTATATATGAGATGTTTATAGGTATTAAGAATTCAAATATACATGTTTTATTATATACATATTTTTCCATTATAAGTATTGTTCACTGTCTTGATCCCAACACAGAAGGCATCTTTCACTGTTGTGAATTAAGAAAGCTTGTTTGTATAGTAATTACCTTACATAACAAAGTGTTACATTTGGAGGTTGACATATGTATATAACAACATTTTTTTGACTTTCTGAAAATCTTCCTTCACACAGCTTTCAGAGTTTGATTCCAAGAGGGGTGCAATGAGAAATGGTGCCAAACTCTATCCAAATCTACTATAGCAAACATGCTGTCCCAGACTCTCCACAAACTAACAACTCTCTCAAAGTTCCTGATGCTTGTATAGAATATTTTATTGCTGTGAACGTTGTTATTTTTTACAAACGTTTGTATTATTTAGCTGATTTTAATCTTAGTCCTGCCCTTAATTGTTTGGTCAGGATTGACTACAATCGCAGTTCCGCCCTCATTTCTTGAAATATCTCAGGAGTCGCCAATATGTCACAAAATCACCACGTTGCATGCAGAAAGATGCAATGAGGTCCGTAACTCTGTGGCCGTTGTTACCGATCAAATTGTTGCAAATTCAAGTCTTTGAAAAAATGTACGCTCCTTAATCAACAAACGAACATAAAGAACATAAGCGAACAAAACGAAGTGACAAATAGATGCAAATTCAGAGCTTTTTGTGACTATTCAGCCTTTAGTCATTAAGGCCCATAGATTCCACAACATTTCCAAAGTTTACCTCTGTTTTCTGCCACAAAGACAAAAGCGATAGATCATTTAAATCCTCAAAATTGCATGAATCAGACTTGTCCTCAGTGTGCCTTGAGCAACCATGACTCTGTCTCCATTTCATCAGGTGTCTATTCTTGGGCTACTTTTTGGTAAGTATTAATGGTGCCTAATGGGAACAATCCACATAATCTGCTGCTTTTGCTCTGAAATAATTGTTTTACAAATCACAATCCAGCTCTTGTGAAAATCATTTAGATCCTTGTACTTGCTCATTTTTCTTTCACAATTACATTTCAAAACCTGACTGTTCACTTGCTGCATAATATATCCCACCCATAGACATGTGCCATTGTAATGATAAATATTAATCCCTTTACCTGATTGCTGTATATGATTATAAGGGAAGTAAAGATGTCCACACAAATTCCAGTCTTTTTGGTCATTTTGATAGACTTTTGATAGAATAAGTCATTTTGCCTGCACAAACAAATGACTAAACTGTATACAGTCCCTTAGTTAACATGTTGAGTTGATGTCTTAGGTTTTATGTATCCCCATTTGTCAGGTATATTTTACATTTCTTTATAAAAGTAAATACCATTGAATATTGAGCTATTCATGAAACTACTGAATCGTAAAATAAAAATCAGTACTTTTAGTAAAGAGTTTGGAACAATCAGATGAAAATTAAAAGAGGCAAATTTATATGTTGAACATGATACAGGTTAATCATGTGTGCATTGGTGTAGGTCAGGATGAAAACCTCAACTGTTTGTGTGGCTTGAAGCTTACCTTCTTAAAGAAGAAATACTTAAGTCCAGTTGACATACTGTTGTTATACTCACCTTAATAAACTGGGGAAGCAACCATTTGGAAGTAAGTTGAGCATTTGTGTATGCTCTAAAAGGTTGCAGTGTTGCAAGTTTCCCATGTCATTTGAGCACAAGCTAAATTTTGCTTCCTAACATGCTGTGCCTCTGCACTGACAGGTTCATCTTTTTAACATCCTAATCTCTATTTGACGTTAAACATTTATAAATGAATTTCAGCGCAATGCCTATCTTATATGATATGTAGTATCCCTGGTTGACAGTACCGCATGGTTCTAGCTCCTGTAATACTAGGCTACTTAGATACGCCATTGTTATGGTGATTATCAGAAGAAATATTTCGTACACCTTAAAGGTGCACTATGAGCTTATTTAGTCTAGGGGTGGTTAGGAAGGGGGAGGGGAAGATACTCACCAATGTGATTCTTAGGTTCCAGCGATGCCCCTGCTCTGTTCACCAATTTAATGCCTTCTGCTGCTGAGAGCTGTCAAGGTCCTCTTCATTTCACTAAAATGAGAAAGTGCAGTAGCACTACTTCACCATCTGACTTTCTAAACCACATCTCATCATTCTTTTTACAATTTTAATGAATATGGATGACAGCGATACCATTTGCACTTACTATTTGCCGATCACATTCACAACATGATGAATAAGCCAAGTTGGATAAGTGCTGGACGCTAGCAAATGTGGACCTGTTTGTGAGTGCTTGGTCTTTTATGAATAAGCCCCTCTGTTTTCTCTAGAAATTTGCTTGACAAACAGCATTGGCCAAGTAACTCCCTCCTGCTTAAAATACATGATTGTCTATCTGAGAAAAATATGTACAGATAAATGAGAACAATGCACTGCCAGAGCCTGTCTGTGAGGAAGAACTTTAATGCCTGAAATACATGATATATGTCAAATAGATCATATCACTGAATATTAATCCCAAACTTCTAACCAATTTCATACCGCTTCCACCATTTCTTACCATAGAGTTACTCCTTCACTTAACGTGGCAATATGGTTTCTGACGCGGTCACCGCTGAAAGCAATGGGGCTCTGCTTTTATAGCATTTTAATAGCGGTAGCCGCTGCTGCTGTCAAGATACTATTGTGTTTTTACCTGTCGCCGCAACGTTTTTATGCTCTTTTGACACTGCTGTCAAAATGTCCCACTGTACTATGAATATGTGTAGGAAACAATAGGAGTACATGGGGGGGGGGGTTGTAGAAAAGATGACTGAAACTTCAAACTCAAACTAACACAAATCAGGAAGTCAACTTAAAAATGCCATTTTTAGCAGTACTATGTGGGAATAACTGCCAAGCCAATCCAAATGGGAGTTCCTTCTGTTTCTGATGTTACTTGTCCTTCGTTCCTCCTTAAATCAGCGGCCTGACTGTGGCACTCCTTCTATTGATTATACACATTTTATGGAACCCTTACATACACAGTTTCATTTCCAGTTCAATCTACTACTTCTCCATTGTTGCTATATCCCCCCCCATACTATGTCCTTTCTCCACTTACAGAGCAAATGTTTAATCTCCTTATGCTTTCCTCGACTGATATATATTTTTCTCCTGTTTCAGCTTTATACGGGTTGCTGTATTTCTTTCCGATCTAATAAATGTCACAAGTAAACAGAAGCAGGAAACAGGGGCCCTGTAATTAGAAAGATAGGCCTCCCTCCCCCTCAGCCAGATATACTGCAGCTCTGGGAATGCACAGGGGGTAGACAAAAGCAATTCCTTCTCTGCACATAACTGTGAACTAGAACTTCACATCCCCCATGTGAATTGTGTCACCAGCAGAGGTGAATGAAGCATTTATTGAGAAATATATCAAGTGGCATTATAGCAATGGTATAAAAGGCTGCTACGATATAACCCCTTTGTATACGATAGCTTAGGCTTCCTTTTAAACATGCAAAAAAGGCCAATGTTCATCACTAACATTCTTTACCTAAACCAGATGTTAATGTAAAATGGACACAGCCAAGAATTACTAACAGTCTTTATACAAACACTAATGTGTGCAACAACAGAAACCAGATGCAACTGAACCAAAAATGGATGCAAAGTCAATAATACATTGGCAGAAATGAGCGCAATATGGTAAAAAGCTACGTGGCTTCCATTGTTTACATGATGTTTACATGAACGCCATTTGGTACACTACCCCAATAGCATAATAGGTGATTTACCCAACAAAGTAAAATAGAGGGAAAGAGAAACTATACTAAATCTTATACAAGGTAAGATAAAATGGGTCTTTTATATGATGAATGGTTCTGAAAATCACAAAGGTGAACATTCCCAAACCTATAGAGAAATTGTATAAATGTTGCACAAAGCAAAGGGCTTAAACCACCAAAGCAACGCATTAGACCAGTCTTGTGATTTTATAGGTCTGCATGTTGAGGGACGGCTATGTACACAGAAGTGAGTAGTTCAGTGAATCAGCTGAAAGCAAGGCAGGTGTTGTCGAAGGCAAACTGGGGAACTTGGAGAAATCCCAGCAGCAATGCTCTGCTCTCCTCTATTACAGCCACTAGGGAGCTCCTGATCAGCCATGCTAGAGAATAGTAGAGCCAGGTAAGTCTGCTACAATTCAGGGGGCATTCCGAGGTTTGGTGGGACAATGCTGAGGGGCCAACTCAATTTGCCCGTTGCACTGGTTTGACTACAACCAGCCCTGGCTGTAAGGATAAGTAAAAATAGTCTTGGGGGCAGTTCCTTACTATATTGGCATAATTAACCCATTCAGCAACCCCAAGAATGCATGTAAGAATGTAGTGACATAAACTAGATGGAAGGTAGACAAGTCTTTGTATGGACAATTAAATTGGCCAATTAAAAAAATATTGATTGATCCATCACTGAGAAATCTGAGTACTTTGTTCAAACCAATTTTTTTTTGTTGTATCAAAGTACGTCATGAATTGTTTTTAGAACCAATTCTGGGGTGGTACTTCGGGGGAGAAAAGGCCCACTTTTTTGGACTGGTGTAGGATTGTAACCAGGGCCCACTCTCTTCTTGGCATCCTACAGGTGTTGCAGTGGGCCTGGTCACCACCGTGACAGTCGAGACCCCTGTAGATATGCCACTGAACCAGTTCTAATATAATAATGGAATTATTATCCTATTTACTTTGATTCCAGCTGCCTTATTTTCTGCAGGTGTTTTCATTACTTTTGTCCTTATTCTGTGTTCTGTTCAGGATCTGTGTTCATTTAGTTGTGTATGTATAATGGAACCACATGGATGTCTTTATAGTTAACAGCAAAAAATCCAAGCACACCACCTTAAATAATCATATGCCCGGGTGGTGTCCCAAAATGACTAGACAAATATAAAGCAAAAAAGTTGTCAAGCAACTCCGGGTCCTGAAAATAGTTAAATTACCAAAAATGTATTAATTTATAATTTAAAAACACATATTAATACATAAGGTGCAAAATACAACTCACGCACCGGCCCCCCTCTCGGGCCTTGATCACAGCTGTTCAGAGGCAAAAGAGAAATAACGAAACTAAACGTTTATTTCATTAGTAGAACCTAAATTAGCATTAGAGTTTTGACGTGACAGGTGCACTTTAACAATACGGTACACAGAGGGGGAACCCTCAAAATACTGTTTTATAGATTATGCCAGATGAATAAATAAACATTTTATTAACGTCCAACTAGTGAAAACAATAGCATGCTAGAGGTGCTAGACTAGACATTACCCATTAATGTACCTAACGGTAATTAAGTTCCCACAGTTGCCTCAAAAAAAGGTGCCCAGCAAATAGCTAGTTATTAAGGTCATCTTCACCACTTTTCTTTATGTGGGCAAATGATATGTGTATATGCTAGAGGCCACTATTTACACTATTCCTAAGCATGATATAGGCTGAGGGTGGCTAAACTGGAAAAAATAGTATTTTTTTTCCTGTTTCACCAACGTTAATGAAGACAGAGGTGAGGATGGCATGCATGAAATTGGTACCAAAGTGAGAACAGTAATGTACTGGGGCAATTAGCAGCAAAAGTGGAAGAAATATTACAAATAGCAAAGCTTGATAAATACCACATAGTTTTACTGCTTGATAGTGGGACTGATTCTTTTTTTTTGCAACTCAATTTCATTTTATTCCTCCCTCTGCTTTGTGCTTCGTCATTTCATATTTGTTAGTGTGCTGAAAAAGCGAGTATATTTCTGAAGGTAGCAAGTGTAGTGTGACTTCCAGGAATAATAACACTATTATTAATAATAATATTAATAACCCTGTGGGGATTATTCACTAAGGTGCGAATTCCACTGTCGAATTCTCAAACAGCGGATTCCCATAGTAAATCCACAATAATTTCCCCCATTAAAGTTAACATTGCGACAATATTCTCATTATAAAGACGCGACTGCGGCAGTAGCGGCCTATTGCGACTGTCTTTGTCTGGCAAATTCGCACCTATACACAACAATTCAGACTTTAGTGAATAACCCCCTCAAAGTGTGGGGTGGTTTAATGATTAAATTTGTGTCCTGAAGTTAAGTTTGTGTTTTGGATTGATTAGGCTTTGTCAGATAGATATCACTAAAGCAAACCTTTTCGGAATTGCACATCCATTTATAAGTTTCCAGCAGTTCAGTTTTATACAAATGAATAAAAGGACAATACCTGGCCGCCTGCCTCGATCGTTTCCTGAGCGGTGCTGTGCAGCCATCTGGTAAAATGGGATTACTGCCGGCTACACAGCACTGCTCCAAGAGGACTGGGGCAGGCAGCCAGGTAATCATTTTTATTTATTATTATAAATCACAAATGCTGGAAATTTGTAGTGCATGTGAATTTCAAAAAGGTTTATTATTTATATCAACATCTGTCTGATAATCATCCCCGCCTACATGAAAAAAAAAACTCCTAGAGAGGCTGGAGATCCCCTTTAAAAGACAAAACATAATTATACTTTCCAGAAAGATAATTAATGCTTTTTTTTTTACTTGATGTGACCAGTATCAGAAGCCTCTAACTCATAGGTCCCAACCTTCCTAAGA